>CAJNDV010012769.1:47775-77326 GCA_905221635.1 Symbiodinium sp. CCMP2456
TTGTTGTAATTGTTGTTGTTGTTGTTGTTGTTGTTGTTGTTGTTGTTGTTGGTGGTGGTGGTGGTGGTGGTGGTGGTGGTGGTGGCGGGGGCGGCGTTATTTTCGTTTATGTCGGTGGGCTTTGTGATTGATTGCTTGTTTGCTTGGTTGGTTGTTGGTTTGCTGTTGTAGATACACCACGATGCCAGAAGGCCTCAGCATGCTTAATTCCTTGCTGGTGCATGCATTGTGGCAGCTGACCGCTATTGGGCCCTAGCCGTTACAAGTATGTTTGAGCCGTTTGCTCCTTCTGTTGTTGAACCAACACCCGTTCAAAATATTGTTTTAAGCATGGCATTGAAGACTGAAACAAATCCGGATCTGAGGTGTTTTCCCAAGCATGCCCTGTCTGTAAGTCTTGGGGGTTCCGGCAGTCACTGTGGAGCGCGTGACACCTTGAAACCTATATGCTAAGTCGGAATCCAGAAAAACACATCCTCTAAGACCTACTGACAAGATGCTGTCACCTGCCAGCTGCATGGGAGCTTTGCGACAGACGGAACCCTCATGGCGACCTGTTCAAACCCTTCTCAATATACACGGTTCTCGATACCACGAGACCTCCGGAAAGGGTCCCCGCGCTGCCTGGGTGATGATGCCCTTGCCTGTGGCATCCAGCGCCTGCGAGGCACGAAAACGTGTATGGAGGTCTGGCTTCTTGGGGGAGGGAGGTCAAAGGTTTACGGCTTAAAAGCCCATGCTATCATGTGCTATCATCATTCGGCTTGCAGTGCAGGCTGCAATGTTTTATCCTGGCTACGATCTTGGAGCCTCTGCGTATAGTATGTATCCTTGCATCCCTGTAGGTAGCCTTCATGGCCTGACAGTGTGAGGATGCCACGGTTTCCCTTGTATTACAGAGCGTTTCGGAATTCAACCTACTTTCGCATAGTCGTGTTGCAAGCTGTCGGCGGAGACCACCATGAAAACAGCAGTGAGTCTTCCACGATATGCGCGATTCGCGATGTTCCAAAGACTCATGATTCCGAACGAATCAGAACTCTCACCTCCTGCAAAGAGATTTTTGTCCAAAGAGCGATGGCCGTCTCCTACATCCGGAACACCAGAAATGACCCGCAACTTCAAAACATGAACCCTAAAGCCGGAACCCTGCATCCAAAAGGCAGAGCACGAGCATCCCTAAACCCTAAAGGCCCTGGAGCTGGGGCCTGAAATAGCGACTTTAGCTTCATCACATAGGCGGACTTCTTCTTCATCTTCCTGCAGCCGATTGCAGCACTTCATGGGTTAAGCGTTTACGGGATTTTGCGGGACCGAAAACCTTCGCCTCTAAACTTTCCACATAATCAGAACCAAATCAAACATGCTAGCTTTCCGGTCGGGCATCTCTTGCACCAGCATCTCTGCATCGTTGCTCGCAGCTTCAAGTGTGTCGCGCAAAAATATTGCAGAAATTACGCGCGTGATCCTGAGCTGCCAGGCCATGGAGGGATATAGATTCAAGGCTTGAGAAGTCTGGGACCATGGAATGGGCTTAAACTCGAAGCCGTTTCTCTGCTATGGCTGGGACTCCCAACCAACACTCTCGACGGGACGATTTCAAAAGAAAGGTCTGGGCGCCACAGAAGGTCCCAATCCAACACTTGTACATGCTGCACGCAAACCTTGAAATGTTTGCTGCGAATAGTCACACGGATCATAACTGACCACAAACCCGCTCGTTCCGTCCAGGCTGCGCGAACACAATGATGGTCACGTAGAGAACGAAAAAGATGGTAAATGCATGCCCCAGCTTGGCGTACCTGCTACATCTGGCTGCATCAGTGTTTGCAAAACTTTTCCAGGCCACAACATTAGGGGGTTTCCGAAAATAGGGGACCCTAATATAGTACCCTAATATAATAGGATCCTTATTATAAGGACCCCAAAATAAGGTATCCCAAATTTTCGGAAAGTCCCATTGTTGGCCATGCCACTTCACGCTGGGCCGATAAACAATTGCAACATCGAAAAGAGTTCGTCGAAAGTTCAAAGCGTAAACTCGAGGTGTATGTAATCGTGTGTGAATGAGTGCTCGTGGCCTATAGTCTCCCTGGTAGTTCCTTTCCTTGGTTTAAAAAGTTTGTAGCAAGGTCCTCTAAGGTAACCCCAAAAAGGAGCTAAATGGCGACGATAAGTACTGCCACCCACATGCACCCTCACCCTCTTCATGATGAGCTGCGACTCTGCTCGAAGCTCCTGCTGCGCGTCATTTTGCTTAAACCCCACCAGGCATGACTCCATGGCCCATGCAAGCTTGCAGACAAAGTGCACAGGACGTGCGTAGATCGGCCAGGAGCCAGAGAACGTGATTTCATACCTCAGGGGGAAAGTTGTCGGCGCTCCGTTACACAGCGGTGGTGCCGAACGCGGAACTTGTAGAGGCTGCACTCAGTAGTATCAAGTCGGCGCCCTGTTACACTGCGGCGGGGCCGAATAACAAGGAGACTCAGTGCCAGTTGGCATGACTCGGCCATGCATACGAGACAACAGCATACGACTGCAAAAATCCAGTTACGCTGCTGCAAAAAGAAACAGACTTATCTGCGTTGACAGCACATGTTCTGCAAGGATTTGTTCTCGACTGTGGACATAAAAGGAGTATCTTCTTTTGTAGCTTTCGGACTCGAAACCCTAATTAAACCCTAAACCCTATTGTAAGTTTCGTACTCGGAGCATTAAAGCCGAGCGAAGGGCCACTCGAGCTGTGTTTGTTATTCGTGTTTGTGTGGATGGAAATAAGGAAACGCTTCCGCAGGACCCTTCCGCTTGTTTCCGTGCGCGAGGGTTTCGCTTCCGCGGGCGTCCACTTTCATATCGCTTCCGCGGATCCCTTCTGCAGCGGTTGTTTCGCTGAGTTTGTGGGGCTTGCTTCCGCAAGTGCGGGCTCGAGTCTTGAGGAGGCTTTATGCTGGGGCAAACCAGGTGCATAGCTTCAAACTGTAACAGAGGAGAAACAATTGAAAATGTTGATGCACACTTACATACATAAAGCGCGCGAGGACACAAGCACACCTGAAAGCGGCTTGTAGGTGGCTTTGGGCTTCGGCTTCCAATCCAACTTCCAAGTCCAATAGCAAGCCCGGACTTCAATGTTTCTGGCTTTGGGCTTGCAGAAATGCCGCTGTCGCTGGAGCGAAACCATCACGATGACTGCAACTTGAGTATGACTGGGCATGGGATCAATTTCCAGGGGTCCACGTTCCGCGGAGCTTCCGCGCACGTCCCCTATCATCCTGAATTTGAGCCGGTGATGATCATGATCATGATAACGCTAAAGTGCTATTCCTGTTAACCACGTGACTTTACTGGTGAACACATAAATGTAAACGGCAAGAACCTGATAACAAGAAGCCTGCATGGTGGTGATGTTGATACGAAGCATGCTTCTGACAAGGATGGGTGGCTCTGAATCTTGCTGGCATCTGCCAGAATAGAAGGCAAAACCTTTGCCCATGATGCATCGAAAAGCACAGATACAGCCATTAAGATGCAGGACTATGGTCATACACAACTTCTTGCTGGCGGTCTGGGGACTTCGGCTTCGGGGCTTGTGGATCTAGGCCTTTGAAGTGACTTTGGGTTTGGGGTTTAGAGTTTGTTGAGGTCCTTGTTACGGTTTGCATCATCATGTATCCTTCCGCGGGCCAATATTGTGTACATTCAAGGCCGAAGGATATTTGCGGCATGACGATATCTTAAGATGGAGCTTCTTCGCGACCTTCCGCGGAGCGATTGCTTCCGCAGAGCTTCCGCGTGCTTCCGCACACACAGTCCCGTTCAAGTTTTTTCGGCTGAAACGATTAATATTTCCAGGCGCGAAAAAAACAAAAGCTCACTAAACGATGGGCACAGATCACCTAATTAATCCTAATTAGGGGTCTAGGCTTTCGGGTAGTACAAAATACTTAGGCTACTAAAAAGACTGCTGAAACCAAGAGAAAGGGTCATGGTGTAGACAGCTCGCAGGGCTGTGCCGTAGTGTGCCCAGACCCACATTCCTTCCAGCCAGGAGGTTTCTCAAAGGGCTTCTTACTTTGGGCCTATAGGTTGTAATCCTGATACGATCATAGTAGCCAAAGAAATAACTCTTCATGCAGTGGCTCGGCTACTGGGGTTTCACAAAGCTGCATGATGGTTTTGCTCAGGTGGCTTTTGGCAGAGGATTGGCGGGTTAGGATGTTTTGCCTGAGAGTTTAGAATGACCATACCAGGAAAACCGCAGGACACTGCAAGCCAACTGCCAATTGTGGTACCCTGAGCTACAGCTGTGGCGAAAACGGCTTGTGAGGTTTCTGGACTACAATTATGCCACTCTGCACTCTGCATGGACTTACGACCTCAGATGAGGGCTGGGATCATGCACCAGCTTGCATCACACACACCGGGAACGAGGCATGACGATGCGCAGGCTACACGTAGTTCCACGTGGCCTTCATCAACTGCTTGTTCGCGCTGCAAACACTGCTTCGCGTTGGAACACAAAGCCCAGCATGTCCCGGACACGTTCTCTGCCCACTTGTTTTTGCTGGCAACTTGTTTTTGTTTAGAGGTGGTCTGCTCTCAAAGCATTTTTCCACAGCAGCACTCGCTCAACATCAAAACCCGCTCAGCCTTTGGAGAGCATGAGCACGTCTAGCAAGAACACATGGGTAGTTGTCAAAATTATGGTCCCATTTGGGCTACCCGGCTACCCTAAATAATAGGTGCCGTATTATAATAAGGACCCAAAAAGGGACCATAATTTTGACAACCACCCACATGTGCTCGTGGAGTTTGTCGTGGTCCGTGGTTCACCAGAACAGTTGAACAGTGCCAGCAGGGTGTATTCAAGCCCCTGACTTGGTCCGTGTGCTGAGCCTGCAGGACGGTGGCAGTGCGAGAGCTGTTTAAGTCATTCAAAAACATGATTCTGACCGCACAAATCATTCTACAAAGACAGCTGCAACAGTTGAATAATCACGAGACGTGTTCAAGGCGCGGTCGTCATAGTCTTGAGACTCGTCCAGGATGTAGTCCTGCAGCGTTGCGATTGCGTGCCATCTCCCTGTACGAGTCTTACTATGTGTTACGAGAGCAGCCAAGATCCGGAGAACCTGAAGGGAATCAGTGGTAATATTGCAAAGGCAAGACGTCTGGAAGCATCACAACCTCTGTCTTGCTACTGCCGCTACCTCTATTTTTGCTGCTACTAGTTTAGCCCACTAAGACGCAATGGAACACGAGCCCCCCGTTCGACAACCATCAGATCCTCCTAAGCCCTTCTAGTTAAGCTATCTTCTCGCGTCCTTTATGTACCACTATGCAGAAGGCTACTTACAGGAGTTTGAGTCATTGAGGTTGGCCTTGGGCGTCCAGGATTGGAGGGTGGGGATTGCGGAGGCGCCACGGAAATTCACGCCTCAGGCTTCTTCTTCTCCTGATCCTCTACTCAAGAGAGATTGGCCATCAGCAGGAAGTACAGAGGAAACCAAAAGACCACCGCCGTGCCAAGAAACACATATTCGTCCAACTAGTGGAGAAAAACAACAAGAAGGGAACTGCAAAGCGCAGTAGAGACGGCCACTTAAGTAAGCCCAGTGCGACATTACCCATAGCAGGGGGGACTGTGTTCGGCTACAATTGTCATCGCTCTTGTCGGCGTTAAGTATTGCTAGTATCGACAGCTGCTATTGTGACCGCTTGTGCGTGATTGCTACACTCCTACATTATGGGTCAGTCTTTAAACAATATAATATGGGGGCCTTAATAATTAGAATAGGGTTTTAGGGCCCATTATACTACAATTAAAATACAGAGCCACCCAAAACTAGTATAGGTAATTGTTAGAAGGCCCCAACATTATACCGCCTAAGCCCCCGAGTCCTGGAGTAAAGTGCCAACCACCAGCCCGGCCATGAGGATGAAGATTCCGAGGAGAACCATGGACCAAACCTCGGGTCGGTAGTACTCAGGGCTTAGAGGGTTTATATAGGGTTTAGGGTTTATAGGGGTTTAGGGTTTAAGGGGGCTCGTTTAAGGGAGCCAGGCGAGGATTAGGGTTTAGGGTTGGGGCCTTACTGGTAAGGCTTCGTCTGTTGTCTTCGCTTGTGGTGCTGTCGTGCAGGATTTCGGGGCGACGCTTTTATGTAGGACTCGCAATCTTGGACGTTGGGCTCCAGGGCTTTTGCGTAATGTAGGGGCCTTCATAATTAGAATAGGGTTGTGGGGCCCATTATACTGTAATTAGAATAAGGACACCCCCCAAAATAGTATAGGTAATTTCTGAGGCCCCTATATTAAATACAGGCGATGTGAGTGAAAGATTGGCTGCGAAACAGTGCAACCCTCAAACCGAAGACCAGAAGAGGCAGCTGCTTAAATCCCTAAACCGTAAAACCCTAGACCCTTAAGTCCCTAAAGAGCCCGCAGCTACCGGCCGGGCTCAAAGCAAGATAGGAGCCTGGGGTATAGCATAGCATGCTGTAGTATAGTACACTCTACCTATGTTACGGGACCTAGAAGTGGGTCCTAACTTTACTATTTTCGACCCCTGTGGTAATTCCCCTGTAAAGTTCGGCTTCCCGCAAGCAGTGTTGTAACATTCTGTCTGCAACAGCGCCTTCCCGCAATGATGACACCAACAGGGGTATGTCAAGCATGAGCTTCTTAAACGCTCAGAACTTTCAGGCCAAGTGAGAAGCGCTGGCAGCATTGATGCAAATCGCAAAAAGTGCGTTGCCCTAAGCTTCTGCAACGGAAATCCGCCAAGACTGGCTTTCCAAAAAATCCAGGCCAAGGAACCAAGGAGGGAAAGAACGAGTTGCATGCCTCTCGGGCTCTGGGAAAGAGAACGCCGTGGGGTTGTCGGATCTGAAGGCTATACCGTGAGGCTCCAAATTAGCCCAACACAGCACCCGTTTTGCTCAACTCCAGACCCCGAAGTGAGCATTATTTGTGTACTTGGAGCCCCAACGATACTGGACTGAATTATACGATAAAAGTATTACAGTATGCTCTGCCAGGTGTTGCGTTGTAGTTGTCCTCTAGTCTGTACTATTCTCAGCCATTGTATTCTATCTTGTTATAGTGTATAGTAGATAAATAGGCTAGACTAGTATGGATTAGGTTAGATTAGTTGGTATGCTCGCTGACTGGGTGGGTGGCTGGCTGGCTAGCTGGATAGATAGGCCGTGCTTGCAACACAGTGGACTGGCTGGAGAGTACTGTCATGCGGAACCAGGAATGTGACTATTTCTTTGTCTTTGTCAGTAGGATGCTGGGAGTGCGAAGCGGAACAGCCGTAAGAGCAGCAACATTTCTCAGTGGTGCTGGCAAGATTGGTACGTGCATACAAGGTGCTGTGGTCTCGGGAAGTCGGCCGCGAAAGCGACAGAAAACAGCGCCATCGCGCCAAACCGTAGCAATACTGTAAACCCCTACAGCCGGATCCCTGAATTCGAACGAGAACCATTCATCGTCACGGCCTGGACCAGAAGCCGCAAACCACGGAAAGACTTCAGCGACCTCAACCACACACGGGGAAGCTGAGCTGGCTTTGGGGTTTCGCAACTGGCAACTCACTCTTGCTAGCAAGCGCAGCCCGAGCCCGTGGACAACTTGATACCTTCACGACATGGGGGTTTCCGAAAATAGGGGACCCTAATATAGTACCCCAAATAATAGGATCCTTATTATAAGGACCCCAAAATAAGGTACCCCTAATTTTCGAAACCCCCACATGTTTCACACTTGCATGCTCCAGTCCGTTCAAGATTTCGGGCCAGGGAAGCCTGGCCAGTTAGTTACTTGGAGGTCCATGGGTAGTTATAAGTGGGGTTATATAAGTAGGGTAACTATAATTATAACCCATATTAGGGGATTTATAACTCCACTTATAACTACCCATGAACCTCCAAGTAGAGTCTCTGGCCGGACAGGCTAGGGAAATCACACAGCAAACATGAAGCATATACGTGCTCACGGCAGCCTCAAGCTCTGACTTTGTCACCGTATCAGCCCCACTACATCCGAATTGCTTCCAGAACCTGGGGTGGATTAGCACTTGGACTGCATCTTGAGTAGTGCGTGCTTGCAAAGCCCAGGCTGTGTGATTTCTGGTACGCTCGCAGTATATCATGTGATACCCCACTCGCTTATTATGGGCCAAGGACACTTGCCATGAAGATCGCGAGTCAAGTGGGATCAATATTGCAGATGGGGACATGTGCCTATGATAATCACTGCGGACGACAGTGCCAGGAATAAGGAACATAGTGATCATGATCTATTATGAGATGTAGTCAGAGGAAGGGGAGGATGAAGATGGATGAAGGCATCGCAGCTGCATATGACCAGCAATTTGCAGTAACCCTGTGCAGTTCAGCGGCCGTGTCATACGCAAGGCTCTCATCGCTCTGAGGGTGCGGAGCAGACGTAGGAGAACCCCGTTCTGGCCAGACCTGGCGCGAAGAACTCTACCCTTTCTTGCATCAGGACTTGCGCAGCGGGCCTTGCCGGCCTTGCTCAAAAAACTCGAAGGGACCAGTCAAGCACGAATTGATTGCTATCCCGTAAAATATATCATAACCGGTCATAACCAACTCTAAATGCGGTTTCATTCTTAGTTAGTGGTCGCTAGCTCAGCTCGCCTATTCTTCAGCATTTACTAGGACTCCTCCCAACCCATTCCGCCGCAAACCCACGTCCCTGTTCTCAAACACTGGCAATATCTGCTCGAGGTTCATGGCTCTCGAAATGTGCAGGGAATGGGTGCAGCCATTAGCACAGCATGACAGTTCTCATACACGCGGTTTACCTCAGATGAACATCGGCTACATTCAGGTCACGGCTTCGAGTATTCAGAAGTCGTTCTTTGAACCTTTCCGAGGTCGCTCTAATCCAGAGGACTCGAGACCAGTTAGCATTGCTACTGATACGTGGATCTCGCTGTGTTGAATCTTGCTTGGTCCTCGGGACTAGAAGATGCACGTAGCCCGATCTAATTTCCCTTCAACCGGGACCTGGATATCATAAACACAGTCTAGCAGGACCCAGAGGTCAATGGAGTGAGGATGTAGAGGTCGATGCACGAGGTAACCACGATCACGGCATCAAAAAGGTTCCTGAGAGGTGGCGATTCGGATCTAGAGGCTCAAAACTTGAGAGACTACAGTATACACACCTGTGAATACCTATGGCTTATGCTTTAATATACTTGGAGATTGATTCTAACACCTATGTATATGTATATATATATATATACACATGTATGTATGTATGTATGTATGTATGTATGTATGTATGTATGTATGTATGTAAGTATGTACGTATGTAAGATTATGTAAGTATATATCATCGATAATCCAAGCGGAATCCGGCAAAGGGTGAAAGCAAAGCTCCTCGGACCTTAGCCATCATCACCCTCCCTCCGGAGAAGCCCTATAAACCTTGAGGCCTCGGCATACATTCAAAGTTCATACGGCACAGGACCGGGTGGGGAAGAAACCATGTTCTGTCTCAAGGTAGCTACAGTGAGACGTCTTCGAGCTCCGAATCCGATGCCTCAAACAGACTCAAACAGCTTTCCCTAACTCCCCAGGTACCTACTACATAGGGTACTAGAGCCCCTAGGACCCTATATAGTAGGTACCGGGAGGGTTAGGGTTTGCTTCGTTTACCCAAAGTACTCGACTCGCGAATCCTAGGAGCCCTGTAGAGGCATCTGGACCTTCCGAAAGCGTCCGGCGCTACAAACGTACCGCGGACGTGGACCTTGGGCTCGCAACTCAGGTCATTACAATTTCGAGTTTGGGGATCCGGTAGTCAATCGCCTTAATCTCTTCATAAGCTTGGTTTTCCATGCTCTTCCACCCACGGTGGATTAAACGTACGCCCTACATGCTGAGCCCCCTAGATCCAAACCAGAAACCGAAGCCCTGAAACCGAGGTTTGACATGGGATCCTAAACCCAAACCCTACGTACATTTTCTGACCCCTCAACCCGGAACACGAAAGTTGGTGGGGGGGGGGGGGGGGGGGGGCCGCGTCAGACGAGAGGCAGGGGCTGGGTCCAGAATTCCCGCGGCTCCGTGCGGAATCCTTCGACGGCAGCTCTGAGTGAGTGGAAGGTTTCGGGTTGAGAAATATATCCAAACTTCTCGAATGTTGGCGTCTGCGTTACCTTGGCTTATCTGTTCATCTGAAGAGAGTTCAAGCATTGGGTTTAGGGCTTCGGGTGTCACGGGCCAATATGTTACAGGTTCGGCTAGCGATGAAGGTTCCAGATGTTATGCTCGACCTTCCGGGAATCAGATATGATCAGATGACAGGCGTGGAGAATATGGGATGAGGTAGCAAAGAAGGGGATTTTGGGAAAACACGCACACACGGACACACGGACACACACACACACACGTGCGCCTACGTCATCTTTAAGTGCTCAACAACATAGAAACAGAGGAAGGTCTTGCTCGGGCTCTGTCATAGACTCTCAAGATGCGGGCCATCAGGTGCGACAGTAACGGGTTCAGAGCAAGGGGGTATCAGGGTTCAGGGTAGATGCGCATTCAAGACTACAAACCAGCACAAAATGACAGGAGAACGGAGACGCTCGCACCTGAAGAATGTGACTTCGGGTGTTGACCCTCATAGCCTGATGAGGCTTCTTGTACTCCAGGCTTGGAACGAGTACTATGCCGATGTCTCGTTCCCGACTCTTCGTTTTCACTTTACAGTGAGGCCTGGGGGATTTCTGTGAAGAAGCTCCAAACAAGACTCCTTGGACGTAGGGGTTCCCGCGTGTGCTTATTATTCTCCGCCCGAAACGATATAATCGAATCCCAAAGTGTGCCCTGCAGTACCATGGAAGAGAGAAAGGCTTCGCAAGCATCTAATTTGCCAGGAACTGGGCAGGCTCCGGGATTTTCAGAGGGAATTCGGGTGCCAGATCCCGCGACATTTCGGCAAAGGAGCGGATGCCCAGCTCGATAATGAAAAGCACGCTGAACATGATCCTGAAATGTGACTACGCTTGGAGGTTCATATGTGGATTTATCAAGTACCTTGAACTACCATAACCTACTTTTTTGTAGGTCCTTATTATAAACCCTAATATAGAATTTATAGGGACCCTACAAAAAAGTAGGTTTTGGTAGCTTAAGGTAGGGTAACGAAAATCATAAGAACCCATGTTAGGGGACTCTCCACTCCACGTACAAACTACCCATGAACCCTAAACCCTAAACCGTATAGAACCCTTTAATGGAACCCTTAAAGGAACCCCATAACTCCACTTATAACTACCCATGAACCTCCAAGCAGTCCACCAGAGACCTGGGCTGGCCAGGTCCATCCGTCACATTGGGCCTCTGCGCTCGCGAATCCCGGCCAGACCCTCAGGAGCCTCGCAGAGACTCCAATGCCAAGATCCCTTAAGAAAGGAATAGACCTTAGGTCATAGTAGGGATCCCTACTATAACTTAAGGTATATCCCTTGATTAAGAAATATACCTTAAATCATAGTAGGGATCCCTACTATAGCTTAAGGTACACTCCTTAACTAAGGGATCTTGGAGTCTCTGGGGAACCTTCCTCGCCTTGCCTGCACTTGGCCCACAGCCTCTGCCCTGCCCGGCCTTTCTCAGGTTTACAGTTTCAAGCGTCCGGCTCTTAGCTCGCGATTGCCTCCGTTCAAGAGGCCTCCCTTCTTGGAGGTTCATGGGGAGTTATAAGTGGGGTTATAAGCCCCCTAAATATGGGTTAGAATGATAGTTACCCTACTTATAACCCCACTTAGAACTACCCATGAACCTCCAAGTTGATTCAAGAGAGCGCATGGACCCAGAGCCCGGCTCGGCCTAGGTCCAGACCTGGAGGCGCTTAGGGGGACGTGGGGTCCAGTACAGGGAAGGCACTTGGAGGTTCATGGGTAGTTGTAAGTAGGGTTATAGGTAGGGTAACTATAATTATAACCCATATTAGGGGGCTTATAACCCCACTTATAACTACCCATGAACCTCCAAGCAGAGAGGGCTTGAGCAGGTGCGGAAATCTACTGACATGCGGCATGTGCGAGTCTGCCCGGAACGGGTAGCTGTTCGTCACAATGGAGCCAGTGTGCCAACGATTCTCTAAGGACTTTAGGAGGGACCCCTAATAGGGACCCTTAACCCCAATAACCTACAAGGGTAACCTACAAGGGTCCCTATTAAGGGTCCCTCCTAAAGTTTTTAGAGATTCTCTCTTCCAAGCTCGGGTTACAGCAGAACTCGCACCCGACAGGACTGGCTGGTGAGAATTAGCGACCACAAGTCTGATGCGGCGAAGGCAGGGAGGAACCTCCCAAGTGAAGTAGGTAGCGCACACAGAGAGGGCGACGGTGAGATTGCGAAGATGAACGCTGCATGCATGTCCAGATGTTCCCTTCTTTTCGTCAGATTTCGTATGAACATCTGGAACCAGAAGTGAGACCATGTTCTGCACCTTTGCTAGCCGAACCCTAAACTGCAGAACCCTAAACCCGTAAGTCTACTTGGAGGTTCATGGGTAGTTATAAGTAGGGTTATGAGTAGGGTAACCATAATTATAGCCCCTGTTAGGGGACTTATAACCCCACTTATAACTACCCATGAACCTCCAAGTAGCTGGCTTCTTGCAGACTTGGCCTTGGAGAGGCGATCGACGATACCTCCCCGCAGGCAGTGGAGTCGGCAAAGTCCATGTGCCGGACTTGGACATTTCTCGAAGCCGCATGAAGAAACCCTCACAAGTTCCTATAAAGCCTCTCTACAAATCCTTATGAATTTCTTAGAAGTGTTTTGCGGACCATCTTCAGCACAGAAGCGTGGAGAGACAGGGTGACGGAAGGTTGAGCGGGAGTTTCGTCTTGGAGCGTGTCAAGGAAGTGGGAAGCATCCGTGGCTCCGTGTGTGCACGTTGCAGTACTGCGTGCGGCATTCCGTGAAGCACATGTCGACCCTAAGGGCGATGAATGAGGAGCAAGTGAAGAGAGAGGCCGTGGCCTTTGTGCCTGGCTTCGGAAGTACTTGTAGCAGGTAGTGCGAGCCAGAACACGACGGTGTGAGCTCTTTCGCGAATTTCGGGAAGCGTTTCAAGGCTTCCAAGCTCCCGAGCTCCCGGGGCAAGCAGGGGATTACACGGCCCGGCCAAGACCGAGTCAGCAACAGGGGGCTATTGCGTGAGTCGATGTGTCCTGCACCAGGACACGAACACCACTCAGAAGACCAACGCAACAGCCAAGATGGAGGCTGATACCCGCTTTCTCCCGTGACCCACTGCCCCAGCTCACCGACTCCTGCTCAGGGCCGGGAGTTGAAGAGTCCGCCATCCGGGCTCACACAGCCGCCCGGAAAGCTGCAAAGTGGGTGTCGAGGGTACCCATATTCAGATTGGTTCATGGTTTTGAGGACACAGGCATGGCATTCTGAGACTGGCTTCGGATTTGGAGACGGTAGGCCTAAAACCTTCGTTTCGGTTGAGGACAGCGCCGTGAGTGGAACCTCCGTGGCTTTGAGGTCACCGCCTCCTTCCAAGCGCATGAAGGGGAAGAAGGGAAAGGCACGCCTGTCAGAAGGGCGGGAGAGTGGGTCGCCAAAGGCGCTAGAGCCAGCAGGAAATGCCGCCGAACCACCGCGCCAGGCCCAGTATTTGGAGCCGACCATCGTTCCCGACTTCAGCATCATGCCCCCGATCCAGGCGAGCCTGCAAGAGTTTTCTTTCGGCTCAGAGGCTCTTTGCGTGAATGGTGTCCGGCTATCGTAGAGAAGACTGTCTGTGTAGGTTCGTCAGACAGGGTGACATCCGATACCTGCTGTTCATCTGCCTATGGCCCATGCGCATGCTGCCGGCATGCGCTCTGCGAGTGCTAGTCGCAGGACGCAGAGCAAGCACTTTGCGATCCGCAAGGCCGGAATTAGAACCTCTGGCTGCGTTGGTCCCACATTCTTTCGCATGGCAGCCAGTCTTGTAGACACTTGTCTGCGAGAGATCCGCCGATGCATCGATGCTCGCTCAGCAGTCTCTCGCCAGCTCGAAACTTGCTCTTTCCCTCCCCTCCCTCTGTCCCTCCCTGACTCGCCTCGCTCAATCACTCGCTCAATCATCCACTCACCACCTACCCACTTCGGCATGCTGTGCCAATCTGGTTCAGCCCGCTCCACTCGCTCCCCTTCCCTGTTTCCCCCTTTCACTCACTCGCTCACCCTCCCTGTCTCTCCCCTCCCTTCCCCTCCCCCTCCCTCTCTCCATCCCTGACTGACTGACTCATGCACTCTTTCCAGATCTATCTCTGTGGGATCTCTCTGTGTAATTTTGTATCACTTATTCCTACGACCTACGATCTGTATCGATTTTTCCGTCTGGCCCTCCTGGTACGTGCAAACACGGCTCTCGAGCCATGTCTATTGTCTATCTGTCAGTCTTTCAGTCTTTCAGTCTGTCTGTTTGTCTGTCTGTCTGTCTAGCTAGCTATCTGCTATCTATCCTTCTATGGGGGTTTCCGAAAATAGGGAACCCTAATATAGGACCCTAAATAGTAGGATCCTTATTATAAGGACCCCCAAATAAGGTACCCTAATTTTCGGAAACTCCCCTATCTATCTGTACCTACTTGTGAAATGCCCAAGTCCGGAAGCTGGCCACTTCGAAATGGAAAGAGACTGAGAGAAAGCACGCTCTTCATGCCAGCGAGGCAGGGAGGGAGAGAGAGAGAGAGAGAGAGAGGGAGAGAGCGAGCCAAAGAAGAGAACAACGAAGAGGGAGCTACGCGTGAAAGAAGACGTGCCTCTGATCGATCATGGCTGGGGCATCCACAAAGCAAACAACCCATGCACTGATCGCAAGGCCTCGTTCGCACTTGTGCTTCCCGGATCTCCTTGTTCCTGCAGCGGGTGCAGAGGTGGGCTTTGCAATTGCAACTCCGGACTCCCGAGTCCTGCACGCTCTGCATCAGAGGGTAATTTCCTTGAGATTCTGCAGGAGTACAGCAGCCGGCAGTTTCTACGACTTGTAGAATAGTGTGGCAAGAGTCTTGTCAGACAGGGGTGCGCCTTCGTCTTACCTTGCCAAGGCAGCTGGACCGCATAGAAGGCTTGGAGCACAAGACGGTGGAGGAGGCGATCCCCAAACCCAAACCCTGGCAAGGGATCCATGGTTGATAGTATAACTGTACTATACTATATAGTATAGTTATACTATAGTTTACTTATACTATAGTATAATTATACTACACTATATAGCCAAACTATACCATACAGAGGTAGCCCCCAAAATCGAAAGCCAAGAGAGCTGCACCCTGGCCCTGAATGAAGCCACTGTGCTCAGATCGCCGATTTTGTGGAAGCCGAGTTTTGGGCATGCGATCCACTTCCTTGCCTCTGGGAGGAGGCCCAATGAGGGTCTTGGATTTAGGATGCGGGGTCAGCTGGGTAATCATGTGGCTTTGTAACTTTTTTGGACCAGGACCATAACAGCCGATCCTTCTGCAAGTTGTGGCGCGCATTGTGCATATCAGGGCCGTATCAAGCTGGACCCTTCACTTCCGAACTCCAATGCACCTTACGGTAGTCTGCTCAGATCTGTAGACGCTCGGATCTAATTCTATGCTCCTCGTTCCCATGCCTGCAGGTGAGCCTGCCGTATGGGGAGACTGTGCGGTATCGCCGGGAACCCTGTCAAAGCCCACGTTGTCTCCTTTCGTTCGAGATGTTATCGGCTTCGGGGCAGCTGTCGCCCTCACTATCGCCAGGCATCAGTGCAACGAGCAGATAGATCCAGCTCGCTCTCCCAGGCATTGGACCGTTTTCGCTGGAGTCCCAGGGCAGGCGGTCCTACGAGCAGGACAACGGCACCGGGAGGCCTGAGAGGGGAACAAAAACAGAAAACACTTTCGTAGAGCAGGTGCCAGTGACTAAGTGGCAGTTAGCCGGCGTGCGCTTGCGTGCGCATGCATCGCTCGTGCAGTGCGCATGCATAGCTCGTGCTTCCGTGGGGAGCAGCAGGTCGACCTATGGAGCCGGACCCCAGCTGCTTCGAGCCGAGCCCAAAGATGAAGACTCTTCTTGAGAGTCTGAAGTTGTCCCTAAGCCCCAACTGCCTTCCAAAATCCTAAACGCTAAACAACCCTGAACCCTAGACTGAGATGAGAGTACGAGCGATCATCGCTTCGGCATCTTAGGTCCCGCTTTGGCTTTTCACGCCCAGCGCCGGCCATTTCCGCTGCCTCACAGAGGCCAGACACGGAACGGGTTCAAAGCCCTTATCCTTGTCAGTAGTCTTCCACAGAGCAACGGAAGAAATTGGCTACTCGTGGTTTGAGCTCTGTTCGACCGTGTTCTGCTTTTCCAGTGGAGCCTGCTTCACTCGGAGCGGCTGCGGCGGATACTTCCGGCTGCTGGCGATGGTGCGGACCCCACGAGCCATGAGCATGCTCTGCACGTAAGCAGAAGGTGATCGAAGCTGAAGTGGCTGAGCAGTGAAGCTGGAACTCGCCCCAAATTGCCAGCTTCTTCTTTGGACTTTGGAGTTTTCCTTCCTTCGGCAGCGACCTAGGCGGCAACGGCTGCTGTGGGGGTTGTGGGGACCTCAAGAACTGCAGTGCTCAGGGCTCGGAGCCTTTGGGGTCCTTGCGAGCAATGAGAACCCTCCTTGGAGATACTGCAGGCCGGGTTGCTTCAGGCGGAACCTGTTGTTTTTGCCACTAAACCCAAGAGGGAGTTTCCGAAAATACGGGGTACTTTATTTTGGGATCCTTATGATAAGGATCCCACTATTTAGAGCACTACATTCGGGTCCCCTATTCTCGGAAACCCCCAAAGACTGAAGCCCATGTGGATCTTCATGGCCCTTGAGCTCCTCTGCTTTGAGGTTGCGCTGCCGGCTTCCGCAGGAAATCGGCCAAGCCGGGGCCTGAAATGGCCGCATCGTCCACTGCGAGTTGCTGCCAGTCGGAGAGGGTGTAGTCATGCTGGTGGCAAGATACGAAGCCTTCATTAACCACCCGGTCCAGCAGTGAGAGGTCCAGAACTCCGCTCATCTCGTATCAATGGTTCCATTCCTTTCTATCGCAGGTCCTCCAAGATAGCTTCTCAGCCATCTATGGGCCAGGCACCCAGGCAGTTTCGACAACTGGCTTGTAAAAGGCTGATCGGCAAACTCCATGAGGGCTTCACAATACTGCTGATGGACGAAATCCTGCATCGATTTCGATTACGGCCCATCCATTCCAAACTCTGAACCTTAGTATTGATGCCAAACCGCTCTTAAAAAATACATGTCGGCATGGACGAAATCCCGCATCACGTATCTGCGTCATCAACATTGACACTAGAGGTGTGAGGCGAGTGAGCCAGTCAACGTGTCATGCTCTTCTTGTTGTGGGTCATGCACGATTTTGTCCACACAGCGTAGTATTATTTACACGCGGACCGCGGCCACGCGGCAAAGCGGCCACACCACCCACGGCCCGCTGCCCGCCGTTCATCATACATTTTAAACACGCTCCCTCATTTGGCGACTCCGGTTCATCATACATCTTGAACACGCCCCCTCATTTGGCAATTCCGGTTCATCATACAGGCCCCTCCTTTGTCGACTCCGGTGCATGGTATATCTTAATAAAGAGCCCCCTCTTTTGGCGATTCCGGTTCATCATACATCTGAAACATGCCGCCTCATTTGGCGAGCCCCGTTCATCATATATCTTGAACACGCCCCTCATTTGGCGACTTGGGTTCAACAATGTTCATCATAGATCTTACACATACCCTTTCATGTGGCGATTCCGGCTCATCAAATATCTTAAACAAGCCCCGCCACCTGGCGATCCCGTTTCATCATATATCTTAAACACGCCTCGTCCTTTGACGATTCTGGTTCATCAATGTTCTTCATAGATCTTCAACTCATCCTTCATTTGGCGCGGACTAAGCCAGCGGCGCGCCGCCCGCGGCCCGCAGCCACGTGGTCACGGCCACGCGGCCCGCGGCCACGCGGCCACGGGGTTATGCGCCCGCGGACACGCGGACATGAGATCCGCTGCCACGCCCACGGACGCCGCAAAAAAAGCCTTGACCCCACAATAGTATATTGAGGCTTGAAATCTTGATGCCTCGACCTGCATCAATCGATACCTCCGTGGATCGGAATTGGCAGGGGAATCCCCTCCATTGAGGCCTGTCTGGGGCATCGGTGAAGCAGACTGTGTGCATATCGACCATTTGCAAACACATGCATGCGACGTGACAACAACTGCCTCTGTCTGTTCGACCGGGAGCTCGCCGTGGATTCGTTGCGGGTCGTGTGTATGTTTTCTTAGAACAACAGGCCGAGGACCGAGAAGCAAGCGCATGTTCGATCCAACAAACCTAAGCCTGTTCTCTATCCGGAAGCCGAGCTGGCACAAAGTCGAGACAAAGTGGCTGAAGCAGCAGTCGTATTGCATGTGACTTTAGTCTTCACTCTTGTGTCGGGTTATTGCAGTTTGTTGGTCCACAAATCCAGGGCTTAACATTATGCTTTGAGATGCTCTCTGTTGTCATTCTGGGTTGACTCAGGTGCATTGAGCACCATGCTGGCTGGGCATTACGTGCAGTGGGCATGGGACCCGGGACGACGTCTCTTAGTCGATCGAGCTTCCTTCCGATCTACTTCATGTCCCGACCCCGGAACCGACGGCCCCAGCACCATGAAGCCAAGGTCCACAAAAACGAAGAGATCCGCGGCATGGTCCAGAGGCGAATACGTTCTGCCACAACCGCGCTAAAGGACTCTGGCGAATCTCTTTCAAGCTTGGCAGTACTTGAAGGTTCACATGGGTAGTTATAAGTAGGGTTATAAGTCCCCTAATATGGGTTATAATTATTATAGTTACCCTACGTATAACCCTACATATAACTACCCATGAACCTCCAAGTATTGCATGGAATGCTTGATCCTATGTGCCGGCTTCGAAGTGCAACTTGCACATGTTGCCCCTTCCATCCCATCCGTGTATAGAGAGTCCATGGACCAATGTTGCACGTTCATGGCAGTCGCTTGGGCCAGAATGCCGAGACCCTAACGACTTTCATCGTCAAATTTCGTCCTGGCATAGGTGGTGTTGCAAGCTGGGAGAATTGGGTGGTGCAGGGTGACAGTCTATAGCTTTGGCAGTCATCGCAACTCCGTGGCAGCATTTTCACTGTAAAGCGGGTGATGACCTCGGTCCCGGAAGGTTCGTGCGACTCTACAACAATCCGGAAGAGATTGCGGAGTGCCTTCGACCACGTTCGGACATATCACGGTGTCACTACTTGGGTCCTTCCAGTGCTGCCGCACGAAGCGGACGAGGGTGGTTTGAGGTCTTGAATCTGCGAGTTGGACCATCGTTTTGGGTCCAAGTTCTGATCCGTGGGAGAGTATGTTCTGACTGTTCCGCGGAACAGTTGCAGCATGATTTTCGAGTAGCCTCAGGGACATACTAATATAGCTCGAAACCATAGCCGGGTGTACACCACCGATCTCGGCGTCTCTGCACAGCAGTGCTTTACGGCGGCGCATTGGGGTCTTGAGCCGAAGCGCCCTCGCAGCTCCCCGGGAAACCAAGGGCGCCTGCAGAGGCGGCCGTGCGGGCTCTGAAGGTGCCGAGTGTGGCTCAAGGAGTCTCTGAGGAGTTTGGTGGTTCCGGGTTCCACAGGACAGAAGTTGAGAGTGAACAGCCTACTTGGAAGTAGGGTAACTATAATTATAACCCATACTAGGGGACTTATAACCCCACTTATAACTACATGAACCTCCAAGTAGGGCGAGTTGAGGCGTAGACCAGCTTCTGCTGGCAACGCTTCCTCGCAAGCAGTTCATTGCAAGCACATCCCAAGAGCCCGGGCTTCTGTAGCGCTGGTGGTTCGCACATTTTCGTTTAGAGAAAGGCCTTTGTCCGCAGTGCCGCTTGCGGGGATGACGCTATGACACTTGTAAGCGAATTCATGCTCGCAGACGCCAGAGGGCGACACTACACCGCTGCCCGAGAAGGCACTGGGAATGATAGTTGCCATCAAAGTCACGCCAGGTTCGTGACAGATAAGCATGGTGTTGCCGTTGCCATAGTGTCTTGAGGAAAAAAACATTCGCATCCAGGGGACAGCCAACGATTTTATCAGTCCAGCAAGGTTGTGGGCACGGTTGCTGTCTTTCGTCCATTTAGAAGTCGGTGTCAGCTGGTCAACATACACCGAACGTTACCTCAAGGCGCGTGATGCTAGCCGTGTGTCAGTGTCTTGAGTCTGCGCCGCACACTCCCTTTCGCTTCAAGACCACGCTTGTCTTGCCTCTGCTTCGTCAAGATGAGTGACAGAGCAAGTCCTCTGTCACTTGCTCATGTGGTCAGCTCTCCCCATTTCATTCTCTGCTGGCTTTCAATCTTGGCCCACTTGAACTGGTGAGTTTTCGCACGCTACGCTGGTGGTAAAAACAGGGGTTGGGGCAGCTGTCGCGATGGTAGCTCGGGTCTCAAGGTTTGACGGCGAGCACTTTCAGCTTGAAGCTGCGAAATGAGATCTTTGTCATATTTGGGCAAAACAGGTCGTGGCCTTTTTTGGGTCCGTAAAATGAAGGGGAAGCACCGCTTGGAAGGAAGGGATCTTCCCGCCAAATATCCTGGTCGCGGCCTTGGGGCTCTTCAAAGATGCCTGCTCCTTCTGTTAGTGGTTCATCATGGATTCATCTAGGTCTAGGTCTATCCGAAGTACCCTTTTGCTGTTGGTGATTGAGTCCTTTCAAAGGGCTGGCACGCAAATATGCGATGCCGACAGCATTTGGGTCCGAAGCAGGCTTCTGAATGTAGCTCGGAAAGCAGGTTCCTTGCAACATAGTGTGCTTTTCTCTTGCGACTTTTGCATCTGTTCAGGCCAAGGCCTTGCCAAACTACTGTCGGTGTTGTTTGAAGCCCGTCTCGCGGCCCAGTCTGGCAGCGTGGTCCCGAGGGAGGAGCCCACGCAGGGATCCCAGCGGGAGCCACCATGAAGATGCAAGCTTTGCAGGATAATCTGCTTCGACCAGACTGGAGTAAGCCTAGGAAACTTCTAGAATCAGCTGCAAACACAGCCACATGATCTTTCTGACAAGCTGCTTGCTAAAGGAATGCCGGCCTGCATGTTACTGAACAGAAGAATGACGGTCCAAGCTAGCCTCTCCTTTGTTGAAAGTCCAAAATAGGGTGCTGAGCTGCTCAGTGCTGAGGGCGAAGATCGGTCCAGCACCAGGCAGGAAGAAGAGGGGAACTAGTGACTAGAGTTCTAGTAAAGGTTCCACCAGGGTCCTAGAACAAGGGCTCCCTTTTTTGGGGGTCCGATTCCTGTCTTTTAAGCCCGAACACAAGGGTTCTACAAGGGTACAATTATGTGCGTTCTGAGAGCTGGGCAGCGCAGAAGCAACGCAAATTGGAAAGCAGCTGTGAAGCCAGCATAACTTGGCAATAGACAGGGATATCCATCAAGCCTATGATTTCGTGAAAGTCCGAAGATATAGTAGAGTGAAATGGTACGGAGGTCTGCATCAGATTGTCGCAAACACAACATGTGTTGTACTCTGCCTCAGGCAAATTCAGTGCGGCGTGCCGCAAGTACCTTCTGGAGGGCATGGGTCACTGGGCTCAACGAGGAAGGTTTCCGCAACGGGTAGGTTAAAGTTAATAATCTGCCTGTGCCTGTACCAGGGGAGCATGCACCTACTTGGAGGTTCATGGGTAGTTATAAGTGGGGTTATAAGTAGGGTAACCATAATTATAACCCATATTAGGGGACTTATAACCCCACTTATAACTACCCATGAACCTCCAAGTAGTACGCTTCCTTGAAATCCGATGCAGAAGTCGAGAGTAGGCATCATGGAACAAGTGGACTGCTCAGCCTTGCAGAGATTGCCTTTACTATGCCTTGCACACTGCATGCACGCTTGTATCTAGCTTGACTTTCTTTATGTTCTTGAACCACCTTCAATCTTGAACCGTAAATGCTAGACCGGCGAGCTGTGCACTGACGCACACTGCATTTTCAGAAGCCTGAACCTCCTCAAACCCTCAACTCCCTGAACCCCTAACCCGCATGTACTGGAGTGCGTTAAGCTTTCGTGATGTACCGAGGTGTCAAGACTCAGACGCTGATAGAGCTGGCTATGCCTGCGGCCCATACTGACGCTGTGGGTCCAGATCCAGGGCCTAGAGCTCCAGCTTCCCTAGCCTTGTGAAATGGTGCTGATGATAGGACTTCTCCTTGTAGATCTGGCAAAAGAGCTCCTTGAGCTCGGTCTTCGGCGTGGGGTTTGGTAGCGAGGACCCTTGCTACCGTATCATCTTGTTCGGTAATATCGCTTTAGGCACACGTCCAGATCTCAGCTGGTATGCCAGTCTCGTAAGTGAAGGGGTCCACGTGTCAGCAAGCTGATGTAGGGGCCTAGATAATTACCAATACTATTTTGGGGGTTCCTTATTATAATTATAGTATATTGGGCCCCAAAACCCTATTCTAATTACTCAGGCCCCTATATTGTAGAGCCCTTATGGTATCCCTTATAGTACCCCTTTTAAGGAACCCTTTCGAGGAACTCGCAAGGCCCCACTTGGAGAGTTTTATCTCAAGCCATCAGTGGCTGCTTTCCTAGGCGCCTGCGCTTCCCTGCCACTGCCTTTGCCCAGGCCTGATCCAGCATTTTCGAGATGTGGGTAGTCCTTTAAATTAGGGTCCCTTTTTAGGTCCCCAAAAAAGGTACGGCACCCTTATAAAAGCACCCTAAAAGGGACCCTAATTTAGAGAACCCATGTGCATGCTTAGCAGTTTACAAGTCATAATAATGTGTAAGGTCAAGGCCACTGCATCTGGCATTTCGAGGCTTGAAGCAACGTAGACTAGAGGTGTTGTTGGGTTGCAATCGCGGCCATCTGCACCAGCAGATCTGACAGCAGATGCCATCAACTTTTGGACGTGTTTGCGCAAAGTCGATTGACGCTAAACCCTAAAGTCCCCTGTCCGAGAACCGGGAGTTGCCATCCCCAAACACACCGTGTCGCTACGTTCAGGGGCTAATCCCCAAGCTTTTGAAGCGGTTTGCATTGCGGGCTCGGGTGGTCTCCATGTAGAATAAGAGGTTCAGCAAGTCTATGGTCATTCAATACCTCGCGCTTCCTTGACGTAGCGCAGAATTGTGTAAAGCCCTCCAACCCTCCTTTTATAAGAGTGCAGTCCTATATTGCGGACCTAAAGGGACCATTATCCAGAGAACTACATCCACATGCTAAGCGGCCCAATCTGTCTTTGGAGTTGGTGGTATGGATCAACCGATGAGAATGCAGACTCACAAGCATGCCATATGAATAACCTATAAGGTGTTAGTGCAAAGTGCTGACAGGAAGCCGAGCGACAGGCCGGATTTGGGATTCTAGGCATCACAGGCAGTCGACGGCGTTTGGCTCAAAAAATGCTTGACATGGCGGTGCTGGTGTGTTCAGACGGGTGTGGGTGAGCGATGCAGATGTGCCATTGGGTTTCACATGGTTGCTGGATTCAGGCTTTCCATGTTCTTGGGTTGCTCCCAGTCTTTCCATGTTCGTGGGGCTTGCTCCTTTGCACCACTTGCTGGGCTGAAGGGTGGAGAGCGTTTAGAGCTGAGATTTCCCATCCTCAATCAGCCTCGACCACAGGCGATGTTCTGTGCACTGGATCGGAGTTCACTCCGGAAAGCAGACATGAAAGCTGGGCACATCGAATCTATCACCTTCAGCAATCTCCGATTTGGCGGCAAGTATATAGTTTCTGAAACGGGTCAGGTTGAGCTGTCTGCTGCTTGTTCGCAGACCTCTGTGATGTTGGTCAGCAGAAGCGGCTAGCGGGAGAAAGGAATGGGATGACGGGATGCGCGCAGGAGGGTGCCCAGCTGTCCAACCCTGCTGACTTCCGGGCCACGGCTGAAATCGTCGCTCAGGGCACGATTGGATGTGCTACAGTAGTTTTCAAGGATCTTACTTGTTCCTGTTCATAAGAGTGTTGTATCATGTTGTGTCATTTGACAAGAATGTGGTTAGCTTCCGGTAACCTTAATTTGGGATAGGCAAAGAATCTCTGCCCTAATGGTGTTGCCGGGAATAAACGGCAGGCGGCGTTAGACACCATTCCGGAAGGGGAGAGGCGTTAAGCAGTTTTTGACTTCGACTTGTAGCTCAGGCGATGAGAACCGGCACGCGTCGTGCACAAAGCAGCTGATGATGAGTTCCGTATTCCATTTCTCTGAAGCACAGCGGCCAGAAGACGAAGCAGACACAACGAGCCAGCGTGCACACGATTCCACGAGCAAGTCCCGCATAGTGTTGGGTGAGATATTTCGGAGAGCAGTATGCTTCCAATGAACAGTGCCGGTAGTGCAGCCTGAGTGCTTTCTCGTCAACATGGGCGTAGGCCCTCCTTTCCGAATCGACACCGATGAGGCGTTTAAGCAGTACGTGACCCAGCTTCCTCAATGCCCGGTCAGGTCGCAAATCCGACGCTGCAAGTCCTCCTCGGTGATAGGCCTCGGGTCTCATGACTTGAAGTTCAATTTTCGAGAGACTTCCGCCTTCCACAGCCTGGTCTAAGAGAAGCCCGGGTCTTCGGGACTCCGCAAAAAATTCTCAGCCTGAAGTCTGCATTGTCTTGCCCGGTAAGCCTCTAAGCCCTTATAGAACCCACCCCTAAACTTAAACTCCTTGACCCTGCACCCCTGAAGCCTCGCCAGGTATGCAGATTGGGCCAGCGCTGGCTACATGCTTCACTACGAGCGGCTGCCTCCAGCTCAGGGGAATCGCGGTTAAACCTCGGCGCTCCAAGAGCTAGTATACAACACACTATGCTACAACATTGGGCTTAGGGTTTAGGGGTTAGGGCTTAGGGTTCTAGCACACGACCATCTACGATCATATGGAACATACTGTGATATTGGCCTCAGGCATGTCCGGTGAATTCATGTTTGCCTCTGGTACCTTCGCCTCGACAAGCGCTAGTGGTATGGGGCACCCGGAATCGAGTTGCGAGCATCACGGAATGTCCAAGACAGCTTGAAGACAAGTTCTCAGCCCTGGGTAATCCAAACTGTGCGTCTCTTCAAAGGACAACTTTACACACTCTGAAGACGGCCACGCAGGAAGAATCTGAGGTTTCCATCATCCCACCATCTTTCACATTACGTGGTTTCCTTCACATTACGTGGTTTCTGCAGGCATAAGATGCGAAGATGCTAAGGCTGGCAGGGGCGAGTGCCGATGGCACGGTGGCGGCCACAGGCAGTCAGGAGCGGGCAGGGATGGGCAGGGTGTAGGCTACGGTAGGTGTTCGGGGTTGAAAAGACTCGGCAACTGACCTCTTTAGCCCTTCAATCCTTTCCAAGTTCCCGGTGGGCGACAAACTACCACACGCTTCCTTGACAAACTTAATGTGCAGCTGCGGGCCGTTGGGTTATGGCTCCGTCCACTCGTCAACCGCCATACTTCTTATTCACTGGCCGTGTTGTTGAGTAGTTCGGGAGTTTCCGTTGGTTGATGCCCACAGCTGCCCCCGGCGGCCGAGTTGAATCTTGGTGTAGGTTTCTGACCAAATGTGCCCCTCCCTGCTTGCCATCTTCGTTCCACATGCGGCCAGGAGGTGGGAGACCCGATGCGCCATGAGGCATGCACGCTATGCTGCGACATTTCCACCGGCTGGTTCCAATCCCCTTGGCTGATGTTCGATCTTTACAGATGTTTGCATGCTGCAGTGGCCTGCCACGCCCAGCCCCAAACGCAGACTTTGGTTCCAATAACTTCGCCTCAGCAAATCTTGGACAGGATCCTAATCCAGCCAGGTGCAACGGGCGGGAGCGGCAATGGTTAAAGCCATCAAGGCCGGGACACTTCTCTGGCATGCCGGGAAGCTCCCATGCTGGCCGACAACAGACATGTCAATGTCCTTCGCCTGTACACCAGTCTAGTACACGATGCTGCGCTGTGTTGTGATATAACACAGTATAACATGAGATACTGTGTTATACTATAATATACAATACCATACTAAAATATACTGTGTTATACAATAATATACAATACCATACTAAAATTTATGATACTACAATATGATAGAACCGTAGAATCCGTCACAAAATGCCATGCAAAGCCAGGGGCCTTGCTGTGTAAGCTGCGAAGCCCCGCGCATGCCCCAGGCGTTTGCCAAAGCCGATCTGAATGCTCGATGTGAGCCATGCCCTCAAGGGTTTAGGGTATAGGATCGAGTTAAGGTTTAGATTATAGGGTATAGGGTTTAGGGTTCAGGGTTCCGGGTGTAGGGTTTAGGGTTTTTAGGGGCTTTTAAGAGCTTTTAGGGGTTTAGGGTTTAGGGGTTTGGGGTTTAGGGTTTAGTGCTCAACTGCTTCCGTCTGCCCCCGGCACGAAATCAGATGTTGGAGAATCTCACCTCGGGCCTTCGACCATGCCATGTGCTGAGGCGCTCAACCCTGAAACACGATCTAAGCTCGACGGCCCCGAAGCCCAAAGCCCAAGCAATAGAACCCCAAACCCCTACAAGACCTACAGCCCAAAAAGGCCAGAAGCCATGAATCCTAAACCCTGGGAGCCTGGAGCCCTCAAGCCCTAAACCCCTAAACCCCCCCCTAAACCCCCAAGCCCTAAACCCCCTAAGCCCTAACTCTAAACCCCTAAACCCCTAAACCCCTAAACCCTATAGCCCTAAACCCTAAAGCCCTACAGGCCCTATAGGCCCTAAAAGCAGAGCACGTTGGCAAACAATCAGCCGCAAGCCCGAAGCCGACGGAAGCTGAGGAAGTGGCCTGTTCTGGGCGCACTGCCAACATTCCTGTCTTTCGATGGCGTGAAGGGGCTTGAGCCTTTTTTGAAAGTTGAGGGTTTAGGGTTTAGGAGGGTTTTACGGATTTTTTGCGTCAAAGACACGATTTCTGGGCATCTGGCGGGGGCTGTGGGGAGTGTTGGCTGCTTCGTTGTATTGTTTAGAGACAGGCCCATACATGATTCCGATTTGTGCAAATTCTGTTGGCTCGGTAAAAACTGTAGCCCTTCCCACTTGAGCATATCAGTGCACACATGTATGCAATGCATACATGCATACAACCCATGCATGCATACATACATACATAGCTACGTGTTCCCAGGCATTCTTCAATCCTACTTTCCTACATGTTACGCGCATGCATAACGCATGCACATGCACAAATACACACCCACACACAACCACCCACACACACACACACATTTAGTTCGGCGGTTGGCATCGAGGCCTTCTTGAGCTTTTGAGCTCACTTCAGGGTTTAGGGGTTGGTGTACAGCTTCGGGACCACGTGCGACTGGTTTCAAGCGCACCGTGAGTCGAACGGCAACACGGCGTTAAATGCATGTACCAGACATTAGGGTTTAGGGCCTTCAGTAAGTAGCGAAGCCGCAAGAAGCGGAAATGCAGGTCAGATGACTGTTCATGCTGCACAGACACTGATTGTCAAAGGGTCGAAGAGTGGCCGTGCGGTATCTTCTGCTGACTTCTAAACACAAGTTTGAAGAGACCAGCCATGTGAATGCATGTATGGGTTTTATATTCATATGCGTTAGATACAGACATGCTTACAGCAGCATGTTTCGTTACATCTGCATGTCGTTCTGTCTCGTTCTTTTTCACTCTGACCCTCCATCTACAAGATTTCGTATATGTGTTATATGTATGTGTGTGTGTATATATATATATATACACGTTGTGGTTTCCTTCTCATGTAGCATCTCTGTTGCATGTCATCCTCTTAGGCTCGCGTTCTCTCCTGTTCTGTCTTTGTTGTTCATTTTTGTGTCTTCACCCAGATGCGTTTGTCTCTCGGAAGTCTTACAATCAGAGGCCACTAACCCGCATTCCCTACACGTCAGCTGTCTAAATTCCGGCATCCTGGACCCGCTGGCCGAAATCTATCTTCAGCCCCTTCTTCTTGCAATATTCCCCGCATGGATTAGGATCAATACTTCTAACTATAAGTCGAAGCCTGGCGTGCGCAGTTTCAATGGTGCAATCTCGTGCTGAAAAGACAGGTTAAAGTTCATGGGCAGTTGTGGTTTCCAAGACTGGGTTCCTAGAACAAGGCTCTGGAAAAGGGTTTCGGTTTTAGGGTGTAGGGTTTCGGGCTTTACGTTTAGGCGAGTTTGTTGGGCAACGAGGCCTGCTGCAAAAAAGGGACGGCCTAGTTAGCAGCCTCTCAGGTACCCCCTAAAACCCCAAAACCCTGCACATAAACCCTAAACCCCCACATGCGGACCGAGACCTCGTCTGGCTGAGATCGAGTTATCAGAAAGAGAGAGAGAGAGAGAGAGCTTAAACACCAAAACCCGAAACCCTAAAAAACCTAAAACCAACCCCCAAAACCCGAAACCCTAAAAACCCTAGAAACCCTAAACCCGCGAAGCTGAAGCTTCCCAAAAAGCTGCCCATACTTGGAGGTTCATGGGTAGTTATAGGTAGGGTTATAAGTCCCCTAATATGGGTTATAGCTATAGTTACCCTACTTATAATTCCACTTATAACTACCCATGAACCTCCAAGTAGTGGCCTCTGAGGAGAAATACCACCAGCACATGTATGATACCTATGGCCCAATCGTGAACACCACGATGCCGGGAGACGACAACTCGGCAACTCGTTTGCAGTCGCAAAAACCTACGTAACCCTCTGAACCCACGAGAGAGGGGTTTCCGAAAATAGGGGACCCTAATATAGTACCCTAACTAGTACGATCCTTATTGTAGGGAGCCCCAAATAAGCTACTCCTAATTTTCGGAAACTCCCAGAAGGCTTGAAGGTGCAGAATGAACACTTGTCTCTGCTAGGATCGCTGTGGCTGGAGATGCCCGCTTATACCTCGAAAGGAATGTCCGGTGATGCCATGATGTTAAACTAACATAGAAGCCTATGTAATTATCAATATCACTGTTACCGTTCCTTAGTATAATATTACTAGAAAGGAGCCAAAAACCCTATTTTATTTATTAAGGCCCCTACATTAGAATATAGGGTTGGGCTGGAAACAAGCGGTTTAGTTTTGAGGCTCTCTGCTACTGAGAGGAGATTCCCAGGTTCATTTTGTCGTAGTTCCCTGTTCTTTAACGGCAAGAATACTGTATTAGGATCTGTATGACAGTCGGTTTTGAGGGGAGTTTTGAATTACCCAAAGAGCTTGATCTAGTTGGACACAAGAGACCTCGTCTGGCGGGGTCCGAGTTGCGAGAGCGTAAAGAGCATAAATAAACCTTAATGCAGGAATAGACCTTAACACATATTAGTAAGGCCCCTTTAATTCAGTGGTATATGCCTTAATAGAGACCCCCATCCAAAACTCTTAAATTAAGGTGAACTCCTCAATTGAGGGGTGTTGGGCGCTCTGGGTACGGGTCGACATGACTCTTCACTCGGGAAGATCGAGGTCGTCTCCGGGTTTTTTTGACATGGCGACCTTAACAGACCGCTTCGATAGAGGGGTG
>CAJNDV010012780.1:2896-89480 GCA_905221635.1 Symbiodinium sp. CCMP2456
GAAATCTGGGAAGCGGGGCATCTGAACAAAGGCCGATATTGATATGAGACGGGTAATTCATTGCTGAACAACTCTTGCCCGCTAAATCTGTTGGTCGCAGCTCATTTCACCGTTTATTAGTTGCTTTTTTGCTCATTGTTGCTTCTTGTAGATTTCGTTAGGACCGAGTGCGGCAACCACCGTCGACGAGGCCTGCTCACGCCAAAAAAAGCAAACGTTGCAGCCAAAAGCCGCATCTAAAGCTACGACTTGGACGTTGTTACTGTGTTCGATTTTGGCGCTTGGACACACGCTTCTCGTGCCGTGATCGTAGCCAATAGCCGTATCTAGATTGTTGCCGGTCGTTTTGATGGCTCCAATGTTTGTTTGATACATTTTGGCGCTTGGAAACACAATGCTCGTGCCGCGTGTGGCATTTGCTAACACGCGCGCAAAGCTTTTTGCTAAATTTCTGAAACATCGCAGCCAAAAACTTCTGAGGTTGTAGCCGCGTTCGATATGCGGTAACGGCGTGAGCAACTTGTAAGCTCTTTATTGACGTCTAGCAGGTTTCTTAAATGGGCAAATGTTTTACGGCTCTGAGCATGTTTCGCTTAGGGCAAAGCCGGTGGTAAAATACTCAGCTGCCGGCACGGGTGTGTGGGTGGGTTCCCTTGGTTTTTACGCCAGATGGGGTGGGTTCCCTCTGGGTTCCCCTGTTTTTTGCAGCAGTTCTGGTGGCCTACATGTGGGTTCTCTTGTTTTCTCCAGGTGGGTCAGCGTATGTTCTGCATTGGAAGTGGGTTCCCGTGGTTTTACAACCTGTGTTGCCGAGATGTGTGAGCGGAGGGTTCCTTTGGCTTTTACAGCATGTCAGCTGGGTTTGCTATGGGTTCCCTTGTCTTTTGCAGCAGTTCAGGTGGGCTACATGTGGGTTGCCCTGCTTTTTGCAGTATCTCAGCTGGGTTTGCTACGCTCTTCGCACCTCTCGGCAATATATGCAGTAAAAACCATGGGAACTCATTTCCAATGTTGCCAAAACCTAGGGAACCCTCAGCGGGTTCCCTTGGTTTTTACAGCATGTCCGCTGGGTTCCCTGTGGGCGTTGGCGTTGCCTCCAAGGCAAAGGAACCCCTCACAGAGTTATTGTCGCGGTTAGGCACGAGTTCGGGCAGCACTTCGCGCACTATTCATTCACTGCAGCCTTTGCCAAGTCCCTCCCAACACCTTTCCAAGCCTGAAAGCCTCCGCCCAGGGCTTCCCAACGCTGCAACATTTTCGACGAGCTTGATGAGCTCATGTTCGGGGCTCGGAAAACAACCAAAAACGTAGGACACATCAGAGTACCCCCACAGTATGTATTTTAACTTGTGATGGAAATCTGCATGGCGAGCTCCTGCACAATTATTCGGTTTCCGTATGCGGACAGCCATCTGCCAAGCGCGGGATTGGCTTCGAACTTGTGGCCTCAAGCTGAATACTGGTGCAGGGAAACTTTGCACTTCCAAGATTGTGATAAATTTGCATCAAATCTGTTGTTTCGAAAGTGTGATAGAAGGGTTGGACATTCGTGACATCCAGGCAAACGGCAGTTTTCAGGAGTTGCTGTTGGTGGCCATCGAGGAACGGGACAGAAGAACATCTAGTAGGATGGTTTAGGTAGACACAGAGAAAGGCAGCACGGGATGGCCATGGCCCCGATCTGCATTGAAGGTTCGGAGGACGGATCGACATGTGTGACGTGAACGACAGCGCCAACACAAGATCTTGGGAGAAAGGCGGCAAGGTCTGGGAAATTGGAAAATTCCACAGCCGGTGAGCAGCATTTTCAAAAACAGGACCTTGGACTCTGTGCATCGAAGGCAATGTCAGCTTCAACGAAATGCACTTCCATTCTTGCAAAGCCTCATGACTTTACCGACCCACGGGTTGCAAGGACCGCGGCCAACGCACGCTGGCAACCCGCGACATTGGCGAGGGTGAGGCAGAATGGCTGGTCCGATAAACCTGAGAATGCCTTGACTTGCTTAGCTCCTCAGCAAACTCGGATCAGGTCCTGTGCCAGTAGAGAGCTCAATTGCGACGGTCCAAGGGTAGTGGGGCACCTCTCGGCTGAGGTAATCTTTCAAGAGCCGCCTTTGGCACTGCTCGTTCCGTCGCGGGAGCTGCCCTGGGCCAAGGCACATCTGGTGAAGCGGTTTACCGGGGCGTCACGGCATCACTGAGCTCGGTTCGATCTAAGGATCTAAGGAAGGGCTGAACAAGCAGAATCCGGATTGGTTATTATTCTGATTGATCAGAGCTCTTGGTGAAAGCGGGTTCGTTGACTTTCTATGGTCTTCTTCAAGTTGTGGTCTTGCCCCGTCCTACAGCAGCATACCGGAACACATACTCCCACAACTCGCCGGATTCGAGCACTCGATTCTCAAAGGTTTTGTAGAAAAGTTTCAGTTGAACATGCGCAGCAAGAGATGTTTGCTTGGAAAGCAAAACCCTGGTGCTCTGCACCCTTGCAGACGCTCCGCTCCGCGCTGAGGAAACTCAGTGAGGTGGGCCCCGTGGAACCGATGTGCAAAGCAGCTGGAGTAGAAGTGTCTTGAAGTTGAGACTGAATTTGTACTTCAGAGCTTCGTGACGGATTGTGAATCCCCAAGCCCTGAGCCCAGCAAGCCTTGAGCCCTGAACCTGCTCCTGAGCATGTCGAGAGCCAGGATTGCGCATGGCAGCACAGGACTCGGAAGACTTGACAGCGGAAGCTCGACACTGTTGCAGTTGCGCACATACGTTGTGAAGGAGGTGTCTTACAGTCTTACAGAATCAGATTTGATGTGCAGTGTAGTTGATGACTGCTTCACAGTGGTTGCATTGTATCACGTCCAGCCTCCGGCTCATTCTCTCCAATTTGGTGAATCTTGGGTTCGTATAAGAACAAGCCACTTCTCCTTAGACAGTGTTTGCCCCAATACGGCGTTGTTGTGCTGACTGTTGTCCTCTTCTTTTGCCGACCGGAACACGGCCTGCTTGTAGTATGTAGTCTGTCAATGTACATGCGGGGTTTGTGCATGCAGGCAGGGTTTTTTGGGTGCAGCCTTTAGGGTTAAGGGCTTGCTGTAGTTCTTGTTTGCTGCCCTCCCCAAGACCCCCGAAGTGTCGAGGAGCAAGCACTGTGCAAGAGTTTCTCCAAAAACCATTGAGAGACGTCCGGCCTGGCGCGCATCCCAGGTTCTGCCTGGCAGCAGGGGCCCAAGCGGAGCCAACCCGGCCTGCCTGACTAGTAGCCCCGAACCTGTGCGTAGACACCAACGCGTCAGACGCGTCCACCGTCACCGTTTGTGTCCAGCGAGGTTTAGAGGGGTACCACAACACGTTGCAAGGGCATGTCCAGTCAGCCCGGCTATAGCTGAACGTGTCGAAGCAGACCTTTGCTCTTGCGAGTCGCTTTGAGGTCCAGTGCCTCACCGAGGAGGTGGAACCGGAAGAATCTATTGCATGTGGCACTTTGGGATATGTTGTCCGCATCAAGCTTCAACCAAGTGCAAAGGCAAAGTCACCAAAAGCAAAACCGGCAAAGAAGAGCCTTTCAGCGAAGTGTCTCATTAGAAGAGAACTTTCAGTGCATGAGCCGCTGAGCTTCTGCGGGTGTTCATATCGTAGCACAGGACGCGCACTTCAAAGGCAGTGGCGGAAGGTGTAGGTTCTTGGGGCTCTTTGTTTTCACACTGAACAGGGCTCCCACGACTAGGAGCTGACCCTTTCGTGAACCCAGCCGCCTGAAGAGAACCCGCTTCCGGTACCCTGGTCTTGTGTCACAGAGCAAGCTCGACCGCCTGGGAAGGAGTTCCCGCAGTCGCGTCGACCGGAGGCGAGCGAGAATCAGGGCCTCTTCTTCTGTGTGTGAGCTGTGCTGAGCTCCAACTGCCACTGAAAGAATTCGGGTCCACAACATGTTGTGACATGCAGCTTCCCTTTCCCGACACGCTGGGGCACTGGCGGAGGTTAACAGGTGAACGTCAAGGCTGTTTGCCGTCTGAGTTCCTCTGCGTGGCAGGAAATACGACATGTGTCAACAGATGCGAGCTCGCTGCACAGTGATGTCATATGCGTTCAGCATCTGAGTGCTTCAGATTGGACAGAAGTCTCCATGTTTCATACACTGCAGGATGGTTTAAAGAGGAACGCATATCCACGGGGAAGTTGGCAGTATGCATCACTGTGGATTCCACCCTGGCGCAGGGTCTCCGTCCACTTTCCGCGCATGCATGCCAGAAGCTTCAGGAGTCTTTCCCCAAAAGTGGGGTTGCAGGGAGCAGTTCGACACCTGAAGAATTTCCCTGTATTGTTTCAGGACATCTCATGTTCCCAGTACATTGGTTTCAGTGTGTGCGCAGACGCAACAGGAGCTCGATGTACGTGTGTCTGTGTGACCCGTGCTTGTTTGTGGACCATGCACGTGGCCGTTCTGCCTCAAGAAAATACTTCGAGACTCTGAAGACTGGACCATGCACGCCCCCAAATCGGAGAACCGCCACCATACCGAAGCTGGCACAAAAAGCAAAACGCAAGATCTAACTCCCGATGTTTACCTGCTGTACCCACTTACTTGCACAAGAAGACAACAAACTGCAACAATTCGGAATCCCTCCGCTCTAAGAGTCGGAAACGGCTTTCGACTGAAGTCCTGGCGTCGCTAGATTTCGCGTGCTTGCCGCAGCGATGGCTCCTAGAGCCGGATAAGATTGGTGTTTTCCGGGCATTCACTAAGACATCCGTCGTGTGGACGACAGTAGCGGCAGTAGCGGCGTTCGACTTCTCAGGTCAGTTTCTATGCCCTCCCGGACATTCGCGAGGTCCAGCCAAGCGAACCCGATGTTGCCCCCCGGTCTGCTTTGGTAGTCTCCGTTGTTTCCGACATGTGCCGCGGGTTGCTCGTGCGCTTGAAACGGGCGAAAGTCGATGCGGCTACGGGATGCCGACGGCTTTCCTGGCTTTGGGGGCTTGTGTGCAGAAGTGCCCTTCGTGACGTTTACTCAGGAGGACGACGCAGTCCTCGCAAGCGAGCTCTCTACGGAAAGCGGCAGCTTGAGCAGAAATTGAGAGGGTCGGACAGGGGCTGGGACGGATATCGCAGACAAACCTCTTCGTGCCAAGACGTGGCTGGATGGCCTGAACAGTGCCCGCTCTCTGTTTTTGTTGGTTTATGAAGCCCCTTCTGGGTGTTGTCGGAGCACAGAGAAGGTATGTGCAGGATCTTTCCGCTGGTATATCCTCACTTTTCATCCCCTACTAAATCCAGCAAGACCATCTAGGACTAGCTTTAGGCGTGGTGATTCCAGTGCTCACACCGCTGACATCCCAGCAGCTTGGCAAGAGATTAGTGGACATGCCATGAAGCACTGTTCGCCCTGCACATCACTTTCAGTGACACTGAGGCCATCGGCTTCGAGCCCTCAGGCCACATGGGGCACGGGGCCAGACACCAAAGGGACGAAGTTCGGGACTCTGCTTGTGCCTGTGGAGCATTGAGGTTTCGAGAGGCTTGCGCAGTTCATAGCCGCCTCTCCAAAGGAGTAACGAGCAGGAAGCAAGCTTCACGGCAGGCTGGGCCCTCGCAGAAGTCCTTGCCCTCCGTGTCCTCGACCTCTGGCTACTCTGGACGAGACTTGCCCGGGGCGGCGTCGGCTGCCTCTGCAGTCTCAGGGGCGTCAGGACGTCATTCGGTAGCCTCAGTGGCCTGGAGGCACTTGAATTCGTTGGAATCCGAAGGCCATCACCAAACCCGAACTTGCGTCATCTGAGGTCATGTCACCTCTATCAGAGGTTTCTGTGGAGATGATGATGCGTGGCCGATTTGTCACTGAATCGTGTGTCGTCCTGTGTGCAGCGCTCTGTGCTTTTCATGTTTCTATTTGTGACAGCCCAGCACGAGCTTTTGAAAGAAAGCTTCAAGAACGTCCCTTGGAACCCTAAGATTCCACAATGGTATTAAATATTAATGCAATTTTTTTAAATTGTTGGGCAGTGCATTTACAATCTATTAGTTGAAATAATATACTAACAATTTATGAAGATAATTTGAGTAATCTTGCATGTCAATTATTTGATTTCTGGCGTACAAGAAAGAATGCCGTTTTAATAAATATGGATTTTGATACATATAATCTATAATGCCAGTATACCATTCAATAAATTTCATTTGTTTAATTCCAAATTTTCCATAATAACCTTTAAATGGTTCAATGTCCAATTTTGATTTTACATCAATTGACCATGTAGTTAAATACTTTACAGGATTTCTGAAACTGCTCCCGGCTTTCCCGGCCAAGGACATCAGATGCGACGAACAAGTCTGCGATCTTCCCTCGCACCACGGCTCGGCAAGTTTCAGCTGAGAAGTCGCGTGTCAGGGCTTCCCAGCCGACTCGGTCTGCAAGGCAAGTTGCCGGACAGGGCGGTGCAGCAAGACGCAATTCCGGAGAGAAGGCTCGGGCTCGGAGCTGGGGCGCCCTTTTTTGCAAAGATCCGAGCTTTCCAGGAATCCGAAGCTGACGAAAGCCTTCCAGTCGCTGCTCGACGCCCTGGCGCCTCGACTCCGAGCCGGGAGCTCCCTTTCAGCCGCTCGCCCTCTGCTTGTCAGGTGCAGCAGCATGTCACTGAACTTCGAGCCACTCGGCTTTTCTCTCCACCAGTTGCTTGGAATGGACCTTTTTTTAATGCTGCACTGCATCAACACTTTGACTTCTTTGACATTGGCATGTAGGATTTTTATCAAGAGTTTCGAACTTCTTTCCCGTGCAGAAGTGTGGTTACTAATTTTCACAAGCTGGAAATACACTTGGAATTGATGGATACTATCCAGCCGCGACTCCCCAGGAAACGGAGCGCAGTGCGAAGCGCATTCGTCGCTCCATGGACAATGCCGATGCTGCGAGAAGTCTGCAGAAGCCTCTTGGGCTCTTGTTTGGCTGCCTTGAACAGGAGTGGATTGTGACGGCCAGTCAGTCTACAGAAATCCCTATCGCTCCTTCTGAAAGCCGAGTTGTACCAAGGAACCTCCAGCATTCCCGGTCCACGCCCACACAGATGACCAATTACTCGCCGAACGGGGTTGTCACTCCAGGCAGCAAATTCCGGTGTGTCGGTGCTCTGGACAGAAGAGGGAGCTCGGCAGAGTTCGCCCATTTTTCATTACAGCTTTCCGTGCCCGTGTGAAGTACGTGTCTGCGCTTGGTGTTGCAGGCAGCGAGGTCGGGACGATGTCGCTGGAGCCGACGAAGCTGAAGCTTGGGATCCTTGTCAGGGTTGTGAGCCTGTTTACTGTGTAAACGAAGCACTTTGGGGCCACTTCGATCGAGTCCTCACGGTACGCAGAGATGCTAGCGGCTCTGCTAGCGTCCGCTTGCCAATCGAGCCCTTGTTTTTAGGGGTCTTTTTGCCGAGGCGAGGCTCGACGACGTCGCAGCAGCTGCGAAGCTGCACACCGTGCGTGTGAGACACTCCCCTCCCCCTCTGTTCCGGGCGCGAGAGCTGCGGCAGCTGCTGGAATGCTTTCGGCTGCAACTTGACAGTCGCCACTGAGGCTTCTCTGTCGGCAGCGACAAGGCATGCCCGAGGTCAACGCCGACAAGGCGGAGCACCCGCTGAACGCACTCAGAGTGTGAGTACCAGTAACATCTCTCCAGGTTCGGTCCGCGAGTTTCACTGTGCCTCCCCTGCAGGTCCTCGAGGCCTTCGCCGTGAACTCGGTGCCCTCGCAGAAATCTGCCACCTCTGTGGACCGAGAGCTGCTGGAGATGCTGGAAGCTCCGCTCACATCTGGTGCGGGTTTTTAACCGCGCTGCAGCGTCCCAACAGGTGGTGCAGGTCCGGGTGGACATGCCATCATGTGCAGGCAGCGGCGGGAGTGCAGTGGGCCTTCTCGCCCAAGCGAAGCCCATAAACGAGCTGTAGCCCGCTACACAAAGGACTCCGCTGATGTGGTGGAGCCAGGCCATCGTCAGCAGACGTCTGCCACGCTCCTTGGCCCTTTTTGCAGTCCTGGGACCTCTTTGGCCTACTTGTGGGCCGATACCCCGAGCCCTCACACTGCTTGCGGGCCTCCAGGGGAGGAGCGGTACTTATAGTGGTAGCACTTAGCTCGCCCGGTCTTGAGTTTGAGATGCTGACGCTTCCCGGCTGCCAAGGTTTGGCTTCTTCTCGGAGCCTTGGCAGAGAAACCAGGTCCTTGGTGTGCTCTGCAAGGCTGCGAGGCAGAAACGAGCCTAGAGGGAGTCCAATCCTCAATTGCCACGGCATTTCGTGTTGCTTCTCTGTCCGTTGAGCCGAGGAGACGGAATCCAACATTCTGAAGCGATGGCGAAGCCTTAGCGCCCGGCAGAAGCTCCCCGCCTGTTCCGGGATGCCATCCTCTTGAGATGAGTTCAATGCTAAGTTCTACTGGGGCATGGGCGCAAGCACCACTGCTCTCGGTGACTAAAAAAAGAGGTTGTTGCATCTGCGTCTCAGCACTGCTAAAGCGACGAGGCTCATCCTCATCCCCCGTTAGCCCTTGCGAGCGTTCTGAAATGTTCTAAAATGGGGAGGCCTTAGTACGTAGCCTTGATTCTCCGGACCAGGCTGAAGCACTGGCTGCAATCGAACAGCTTCGAGATGCTCTCTGAAAATTACGACAAAGAGGCCCAGGCTTCGGTAAGTTTCGGAGGCTTCTGCTTTTGGGATGCACTGAATCCGGGCGCTTTTTTGCTGTGGGGCTGGTTCCGCGTTGTTGGCTGGTGATAGCTGTGTCTTAACTCGGCGACTTTGGACCTTGGGCCTGCAATGCAGGATACCTTAGGCCATGTTGGCAGCTTGTGCAGCCGAGGATTCTGATCTCCTGCGCGCTGTGCATCAACGTGCTGCTGGGAGTGGGAGGGTTCATGGCTCCCTCAGCCCGTAAATCTTGCGAGTTTGCCAGATGTGATTGAGCATTGCGCAGTTTTCAAGTGAGGATAATTTATGTATGTAAGTTCGGGATTTCTTTACTCTCCTGGGTCTTCATGAGTGGGGAAATTTCGCGGGTGATGGATCTGGTATGATCTGGTCGCATCATGCAGGCAATTGCTGTGCTTTCGAAGGATGTTGCCGGAGCCGGAGCTCACAAAAGCTGCAAGCACGACCATACAAGCTCAAGCAAGTGCCGAAAAGGTGCTGTGGATGGCTTTCGAGCTCCAGGCACCCGGGGCACTTCAGCTTCGGAGATGTGCGCAGTCACCGAGGGCCTCCGGTTGAGCTATGCAGCTATTGCCCTAGGTCCAGTTGCGATACCAGTAGCTGTGAAAAAGTACATGTCCAACTCTCGGCCCTGTTCCTCAGGTCCACGGTTCCATGGCTGGCTTCGAGATCGGTGTTTTCCCGACGCCCATGATGCCCAAGGACAGCCGCCCCTAACAGTCTTAGCTCCCGAAGTGTCCTTGAGGTCTTTCCGGGAGCGACGCGGTAGGCCACAAGAAATGCGATGCGCGGGCCCGGCCCGGGCTCCAAGGCGAGTCACTTCACTTTTGCGTCAGGACACCTGGCCAACCTGGGAAGCCGCTCGCCTGCAGGGACAAGACGTGGGTCCCTCATGGTCCCTCCCCGCCCAAGGGGCCTTCAGCGCCTAGTTGTATGCGTGGCAGCTGCATGCACTGAAGACTGAAGCGCGAGAATGAGGCGTCATTGCCAAGTTTCGTGCGTGTATGTCGTAAGGGTAGGAAGGTAGCTCTACAAGCTTGACAATGCATAGTCGTGCATCAGCTGCTATGACTAAAAGAAACCCGAATCGCGGCAAGGTGCCGTGGCACTTGTGATTCTTCATAGCATTGTGCCGAAACCCAGCAAGCAGGATGACAGTTCTCTCCGCTGGAATTGGTTTATCCGAAGTCAAGGGCAACCCCCTTTTTTTTCAATTTCCGTGTCCCTGTTTTATTTGCTCTAGGCTTGGCTCCTCGTCGGCGACATGATCTTTGCAGGAGCGGAGTTCATCTGAATCTGTGGTCCATGTGGTCGTCTGCCACGACTTGCTTTGCCGCTGCCTCTTAAGCTTGTGTTTGGGTCACGTTCCCTGACATTCGACAGCTCTGGAATCCGTGTCTACCGTTCATCTACCTTGGGACCATATATACATATACAAATATACATGTTTTTGTTTTGAGCTCTCACCGACAACTCCACTTCTGCAGGTCGAGTGCACGGGTTGCCTGTGACACCTCCTTTCAGTCCGGTGCTCCGCCGACCTTCGACAATCCCGGCCGTTTCGAAGTTTCGCAGAACAAAGCCCCCCAAACCGCCTAAACGGCCTAAACAAACCTTTCCGGGGAGGCTTCTTCGCCCTGGACGTGGTGGTGCGCGTGCTTGTCTTGGGCCTGCCGCTCGGAAAAGAAGCAGTTGGCGGAGTCAAGGGAAAAGGCTGCTACCTTGTAGGGGCGTGGAGACGGACAAAAACAGAAGGAGACGGAGAGGAACTGAGCGGAAGGAAAGCGGCCTCCGCGCAGGCGAAGCGAGGCGAAGCGAGGCGAAGCGAGTTCTGCAGGAGCTCGGTGGCCGGCATGCTTCGGCGCGGCGCTTCGGCGCGGCGCTCCGCTCAGCCGTAGAGCGCAGCGAAACCTTCGAACGGCAGCGGTTCCTTTCTGGGGACGACGCGGTTCGCTTCACAGCCCGTCGCGTGCAATCGCGGCGCTTTTGCGCGTCCCTCTATGGGAAGCTACAAGTCGGCACACGCTGCGAGCTGCTCGGAGCTGCTCGGCCGCTGGCCGGGGTTTGAAGGTCGATGCATGCCGGCAGAGCTGAGGACATTCTGGAAGAGCTGGATGAACTACATCGACGTCATCGCAGCTTGCCTGGCATAGGACCGGCGCTTCAGAAAGCTTGGGCCGGACATGGTTTAAGGCTTGTCAGTGCAGTTCACAGAGTGCAGTTCACTGCGAGAATGGCGACGCGGGCTTTAAGGTGAGCGCGATTTCGATGATGGAGCTCACCGCCACGTTCTACACGCTTCCCGTGAACCCCGCGCCTCAGCTAAGTAGGCCAGCGGGCGCCAGGCTGCTGAGCCTCCGCGCTGGAAGAAAAGAGAGAGCATCAGAGGAGAGGGCATTTGTGAGGGGCCATCTGCCTGTGGTGGCTCCTCTTGAGAAAGTGTCTTCCCAAGAGTGCAGTTGCAGACTTGCAGCAGTGCAGCAGTAAGACGCACCGTCGCAGCGCTACCGAGATCCTCTTCCGGCTCCTTCGCATGGGCAAGCTCACGAGGGCCATCCGAGTGGTGTCAATGACCAGTGTGTTGGCCCCTCGACGTCGATGCCCGTTGTTGAGATGCTGGGAGCAATGCTGGGAGCTCTCTCCCGTGAAGTCGCCTGCAATCTGAGGCATCCCTGCAGCTCTTGATCAAGTGCCTGGCTGCGAGCAGGGACATGTTTCCTGGCGATGGCAAGGCTCTGTTTGGCTTGTGAGTTGTTTGTTGAAAGCCGTTGCAAGCTGACCCTATGCTGACTTTGACTGATGAGCAGCAGCACTCAACATGCTGGAATATGCAGGACAAAATACCTGCAAAGACATGTATAAAGCTCGGAACATCGCTTGTTTGCAACGTTACCGAGGCTCTTTTGGAGCTTTTGCCTGCTCACCTTCGTTCAGCAACTTGGACATCTTTTTACGGGAGGGGGCAAACACATGTATGCAACCAGGCCAAGAAACATAAACAAATCCGGCCTTGGAAGCTTACGAGCCTCGATGAACAGAGGCTTCTCCCCTTCTGTGTTGAGCTGCCCACTTACTGCCCCCCCTGCCTTCCCCTAGCATTTGAATCGATGTGTGCCTTGAGGATAGCTTTCAGTGTGAGCTGGTCTTGCGAAGATGCAGATGCCCCAAAAAGCCCTGAAGGCACACCACCTTCAGGCCCTAAGCCCCATGAAGCGTTCGTGGCTTTGCCTGGCCAGGAGCTCCCATAACCCTAAACCCTAAACCCTAAACCCTAAACCCTAAACCCTAAACCCTAAAAAAAAAAAACCCTAAACCCTAAAAAAAACAAACCCTAAACCCTAAACCCTAAACCCTAAACCCTAATGAGAAGGTGCGTTGCTGGGATGGTCGTGAGCACCCTCTGCTGGGAGCCTTGGACTCGCCAAGAAGGGAGGCAGAGCCTCAGAGCCTGAGAGGCTCCGACCTTCCGAGGCCCCCATATTGGGGTTTAGGGTTTAGGGTTAGGGTTTAGGGTTTAGGGTTTAGGGGCAGACTCCGCCTAGTCCGCCTATAGGGGGCCCATGGGGGTGGAGTGGGTTCTGGAGCCTTGGAGGTTTGTGGGTGTTCCGTCCACTGTAAGAGTCCCGTGGTTTTAGCACCAAGCCTTTCCAGGAATATCTCCGCGACGAGAACTTCGATGCCCAGCTCAGGGAAGACGTCTTTCGCTACTACGGTGGGATGCCCATGTTTGCGCGGAGCTCCCCCTTCGCGATCTCTTAATGAGGATCCCTGCATCATTGAACTTATTCCGCTTAGGCTAAGTAACGGGGCCAGCATGTGTTTGGGAAGCCATGAAAAGGATGGTGACAGGAACGACAGCAATGCATCCTCCCAGCAAGATTGCATGCAATAAGAGGTGGTACCGGGAAGCTTTTTCGTACCAGTAATGCACTAGTAGCAATTAAGAATTGCAAAATCGTAGTTGTCGGCAACAGTCGGAATAGTGCATGCGCAGCGGCAATAGCACTACAAAGAGCAACAACAACGAGTAGCTCAACCACAGCAGCTATACGACTAGCAGCAAAAAGAACATGAGCAGTATCTAGCAGCACCAATAACTCTAGTCAGAAAGTCGGAAGAATAGCACACCGTTATGTTCGCATGAAGAAGGGTAAGGACAGTATCAACTGGCCAGAAGCAGTAGCATTGGCAAGTGTGCGACCACGTCGCCCTTTCTTGTGATTCTGACTGCCAGGCACCTTTAGCCGGACCTTCCTCTCCATGTGCCTTGGATCACTCCTGAAGTCGACTTCGAGCTGTTCCCCAAAAAACTCTGCAGAACCTCCCTGCGCCACACATGCATCTCATGGGGCCCAGATTTTTTTTCGTTTTGGAGCTGATCCATCGCGGAAGGTTTGAGATACTCTTTGCGAACTGGAGCCCACCCTGCCGCGTGCTGGTGGAGCATGTGCCGGACTTGGAGAGGGAAGTATGGGAACATCGAGGGGGTTTTTGTTTTGCGGAGGTTGCCTAAGGACTTCGGGGAGGCTGGGTTCCGTCTGCAGTAGGGAGAACGACACTGCACTCAGCCCACGACCTGTGAGTTGCGGCTTCCTTTCCGGAGAGGTTTGCACCTAGAAGCGTGAAGCTTGTGAGTCGTGTCACATGAAGGGCCGTGATCGCTGGCACTGAAGACAGCCCTCTTCACAGGTCAGCGAGTGGTTCTCCATCTTCTTCCTCCTCTACCGCTGCGTCCTGGGCTTCGCGGCACCTGGGCTCCAAGAGAAGAAAAGTCCACGTCCTTCTCTTGAAGCTTAAAGGGCCTGCACTGGGCCTGGGCCCGGGCACTTCGAAGCGCCCTCAGCGCCCTCCCCTCCCGCGGCCCGGCCCGGAAGGTGTTGAATGTGGTGAATGCCGTCTTCGTTCAGCAGACCATGAAGCCACTCGGCGAGATCAGATTACGACGGAATCCTGTGCTTGTACCTTCTACAGTACCTCAGTGAGTTGGGAGCTTAGGACCGCGAGCTCTGACGAAGACCTCGCGTTCAAGCAGAAGGAGAAGGACATCGCCATGCAACCGCCTGAGAGGGACTGCTGCAAAGAGCTCTCGCCGGTTCCTCACAATGCACCATGTGTAAGTCCTTCCGGGTCTCTTCGAAGGTACCACCGCAAAGTGAAGAAGCTCTTTGCAACCATGGACTCGTCGGGTGATGGTGCCATAAACTTCGACGAGTTTTCGAGACTTGCCCGCCCTAGCCTGGAACCTTCGTGATCATCTGTCCCGACGGACCTCTGTGCGGACGACCGGTTGTCGTTTGCTGCTTCAAGGTTCGGTGTCTGAATAGCTTGTACAGGAAGGCAAGACCAGTTAGTTAGAAGGTCGAACGCATCGGACGCTTTCATGAGTTTTCTCTGCATCTGGACGTAAGCAACACGACATCCGATCCTGCTTCGAGTGCTGTACGGTATGGTCTCCCGCTCTTGCATCTGCGATTCGTTTTGAATGATGGCTTTCGACGGCGCCGTCCGCGTCCTGATGCCTGCTGAAGCTTCTCCTCGGGCCCTAAGGGTACTCCGTTGATCCCTTGTTCTGAATGGGTTTGCGATACACTGAGAATCAGCAGCGACGCTCCCTGAGCCGGACACAAGACCGGAGCCCTTCGAAGCGCTGTGCCAAGGAAGTTGGTGAAGTCACCGAAGCTGAGGCTTGCTCTGGGGCTTTGCATGTTTGGGATGAATCATAGGACGTTTTCAGCTTCGGGGATGGAGTGCCTGTCTCCGCTTGCTAGCCGCAGTAGTCGTCGGCGGTACAGGGGAATTGCACAAAGCTACGCATACACAAATGCACTGAGAACTGTCCTCGTTCCGTCTTTCTTTCTCGCTGCCATGCCCAATGTATCACATTTGTCTTTAACAGTGCTTAACATTCCACACGTCACTTTGACCCTGTCTCGATTCAGGGGGCTGTTGGGCCACGCACTGATGTGATGCAAGATCCTATCAAGACTTCTGTGGTGTTTGTCCAGGTTTTGGATGAGCCAGCTAGAGCTGCTGGGCAGATTACGAGTGTTGGCAGGCATCTGCGAAAGGCTTGCTGGGATGGTCGACGGCCTTTTTCCCCTTTCGGTCTGGAGGTTCAGACACTCTACGGGAGATGCAGGTCCTGCAGCAGTTTTCCGGGAAGTCTTTGTTACAGGGAGGGTGGTTACGGCTTTGGAAGCAGCGGCTTCTGGGGGTGTTTGCTGCGGACCTTGCCAGCCCAGGCTCGAGTACCACGACCTCTTGTCCCTCTTTGAGTTCCTGGACACCGCTGATGCGAGTTGCGAGTCTGAGTCTTCCTGGCAGCAGTTTGGAGTTGCCCTTGGCTTTGCTGCTGTTGCAGGACAATGGTGATGGTCAGATCACGCAGCCTGGTGAGATCAGGTTTTCCGCTGGTAGCACACCCGATCAGGAGATGAAGAGCCCAAGCTACAGTAGCTGCAGAGCGGCGCTGCCTTGCGGCGCTGCCGAGCGGCCGAGGCTCCACGAATTCATCGACGGCGCCTCGCGGCTGAAAGGCCATGCCAAGGCCATCGACATTTGGCGGATGGAGACCAAGGCAAGGGCCGCACCGGGGCCGCGCCGGGGCCGAGGGCAGGGAGCCTTGTCGAAGCAGGTGGAGGTGCTCTTCGAGGAGGTCTTGCACATCCTCCGGGGCGACGACAAGGAGGTTCCAGTCTCTTGGGTTTCAGCCTCCTCATGAACGGGTCTTGAAACGTGCGAATGTCCCTCGCTCTGCGGCACTGGAGCCGAGCCTTCCGCTTTGCACGAGGAGACAATGGAGCTGACGGAGCCGCAGTCGCCGGAAGCGCGGAAGATCTCCAGCACCGTGGCCTCGCAGAGTGATCCGGCGGGTCGTCTGACTTGGGGTTTCTTAGGGGGAGCTCTAGGAAGAGGGCGGCGAGGGACACTTGCGAGACGGCAGTGCGGCGCCATCAGGGAGGATCGACAGGCCGCAGGCAGTGAGTGAAAGGGCTGAACAAAGGCTGCTGCATTCCATCTTGGCCGACAGGCATTCAGGAGGTCTTCGATCACTCTGCCTTCCGGCACATCAAGGCACCCATTCCTGTTGGCTTCACGAGCCAAATGCTGGAAGAAACCCGTTCAGTCAACCTGACCAGCCCAGCGATAGCCTAAATCTCCGTGACTTGAACACGAGAAAGAATCTGATGCTTTGCCATGGCAAAGCCAGCAGGAAGAAAGTCAAACCGTGCCCGAAAGTTGAGTGCCAAGTCTAGGCTGGGGAAGTGCGTCATCGAAGGGGCTGTTGCCACGACATGTGCACCATAGCTCACAAAGGTTGTACAAGTAGTCGAGATGACCTAGTCAGCAGCGAGTGCAGGCCACAACCTTTGTCCACGACCCAAGCAGCTCGGCGGGGAAGCGAAGGGATTTGCAGGAAGGCCACTTCGTGCGTCGGATGGCGCCCTGACGCAATTTCGGCAAGCTTCCGCGACGTACTTTGAGGCAATTCCGGAGAAGTGCAACCGACAACGACCAGACCCATGTTGGCAGCAGACGACCCATTACATGCACCGTGGTTGCGAGCTGGGGTTTCCTAGAGTTTCTGGCGTGGGTCCCGTAGGGCTTGGAAGGGACTTTGAAGGGACGCTCCTTGAGACGGGGGGACGGTGAGCCACCTGCCAAGACACAAGATGACACAAGCTAGCGTCCACTTCGCAACAGGTCGCTGTCTGTGCATTGAACGAGGGTCCTCGTCAGGCTTCTCTAAGGATTTAGACCAGAGCCGAGGACCACCACTTGCCATAGCGGCTCTGGCGACTTGTGAGCGGTTTCATTTTTGGGATCCTCTCGCGAAGTTTTCATGTATCGGAGGCTTCGAGAGAAAGTCTCAAACCGTAGAAGGCATGCATTTGTTGTATTGTTTAAATCCCAATGTGGTGGGCAGAGTCCGTGTGGACACAGCCTTCGCTTAGAGAAGGCATTGGGCCCTCCGCGTGAGTTCACTTTTTTTGAATCGCTTTTCAAGTCAAGCACGAGAGCCTCAGCCATCGGAATGCATGTCGCAGCGAAAGGGTTCAGGAGTACTTGCCGAACATAGCACGAATAGCTGAAGCGGGCTGAACAGGGCATCGACAACGCGAGGGCTCCTCGACTCCTTCGCTCAAGTACAGCTTGCATCACAAAGGCGCTCTCACTTGCAAGGGGCCGGAGACGGACAGGTGGCGGCAGAACATCTCCCCGACTGCTTCGTATTTCGTGACGTTTGGGATTCAGTGCATTGCTTGCGGTTGGCCTAACGGGGTGCCTCTGGACCGAAGGGCCCTTACTTGGGCAGATGGGTCAGCCCGGGGCAGGCGGAACGCAGAATCCAAGCCACGGATGGCAACAGAGCTTTGTAACTTCTGACGGCTTGAGGGTTGCAAAGTGTCTGCGAGTCAGATCCCCGTTTGAACTCTTTGGACATCCTCTGAAAGGGCCTGTGCTGATCGACGCGTTCCAGCCTGACTCTTAGCGCAGCGCGGCCCCATGTGCCGAAGACTGACAAATCTCAGCCAGCTAAGCTGGTGGAATCGCGAAAGTGATGGATTCTGGGGTGACCCGGAATGGTTTCACACCCTCACGGCTTACGAGAAATCGGCCCATCAGAGGCTTGCGGAGGGAAAGAGACAAAAGCTTCCGCGTCGAAATCCGAAACTGCTCCCATGTCGCATGTCCAGGGCTACGCGGTTACGGTTTGGGTTTGTTCCGAAAAACCGACGCTGCAGCGGCAGAGGTGCGAACTCGCTCTGCGCGCTCTGGGCACGCCTGGCTTGAGTCCATGCAGTCCAGGGTGGAGTGAAACCATCAGAGGTCAAGAGGTTCCCAAAAACCACATGTTGCAGCAGACGCAAGCGGATGGAGGAGCTTTGCGGTGGCGAGGATGTAGCCGCCGGATCGCCGTCGGAGCTGGCGATGCTGACGGCAGCACCTCTGCTCGGCTGTGGGGTTTTGGGCTAAGCTTCAGCCTGCCTCTTAGTGTTCGGTGGAGCGGATGAGAAGCGAAGCAACGACCGCTCAGAATAGCGACCTCCGACGTCATCCGAGGAACACCTTGGTGAGCCCGCTTTGGCCCATCGTGCCTCTGCTGCACAAGGGCGATGCTGGATTTCCAGGGAGGGCGAAAAATCTGGGGATCCCACTGCCTGACATCTTGACCCTTCAAAGCCTTCAACCGCCGGGCGCTCTCGAAGCTCCTGCCAGAGGCATAGACGAAGTTGCAGCCCGCGTGGCACGCAACGGCTTCCAGGCGAACGCTGTGCTCGTCGACACTCGTTGTTGGTGCGTGCCTTCACTTTGAAACTCATACCTTGGGAGTGGCCGGGCCCCAGTAACAGTTCAAAAGCTTCGCACAGGGACCAGAGAAACAGCTGCCCGGCACATCCTTCTGCCTTAACCCAAGCCAAACACCCTCTGCCATGCCGGCCCCCGTATGGGTCAGTACCAGCCCGTAGCCTATGGCTTTATGGCCGACCATGCCTGGCATTAGGTTTTAGGTTGGCATTTTAAGAGGGCAATAGCTCATGGCCCCAGCCAGAACTTAAGGCATGATCCAAATCAAGGCTGCAGAACAGATGCTTCATGATGCTTCGATCTGCACTAACTTGCAAATTTGAGAACAACATGTATGTTGATTATATGACTATAAGTCTACAAGTCTTATACTGTTATCTGTCCTCTATACTCTGTACCATATCCATATCTCATATCTTAGTAAAGCGGCTTGATTGCATAGATGGGTTTCAATAATGCACCATAATCCTGGCCTCCTAGTCATAGACATGGGTGGCAATGCCATTTTCAGGGCCAAGCCAAAAAATGTCTAGGAGCCAGCTAGGCCGACTATCTCAAGGCTGGACGGAGAGTACACACAGCCTGCCGGCTGGCCTACGCTGGGCTCAAAGACAGACAGAGCAACTCGGAGACCAAACTTGAATGCCCAGGCGACTAGAAAACATGAAAGCACAACAAAACCACAAACCAGCAAACTTGCAAGCAAAAAAAGCACCGCTAGCAAACATGTTTTCCAATACAGAAAAGACAAAAAGCACATGGAAGAAACACAAACGGAAAAGCACAAACATACCCACACACATAGCACGAAAAAGCACAAAAAAGGGCACAACCTAGCAACCACAAACACAAAAATAGCACGAGAAAAAGCACAAGCAAAACCACAGACGAGCAAACGCAGGTACAAGAAAAAAACACAAACAACAGCACACAAAAAAGAGACAAACTAGAAGACACAGGCACAAAAGAAAACACCAGAAACTTCTGGCCAAACAAGTTTTCCTGGTCCAGTCTCCCAGCCGAGCCCCTGCCTGAGGCCGGCCCTTGCCGGGTCAGGCCACCTCACAGCTCCCCCATCTCTGGGGCAGCTGTGTCTGGCCTCTCATTTTCGAATGCAATTGTTTTGCTACAATCGTCGCCAAACTAGCTCAAAAAATGCGCACACAGGAGTGCACACAATCACACATGACTCCAGAAAGGCTCCGCCAGCAGACTTTTGACCTAGCTCCAGAGAGCTTGGCTTAGCTGAAACTACAAGAAATTGCTTAAGCTCTAGCCTCCAGGATGTTTGCCTGAATTCAGTATCCGGCACCCGGTATCTTGCAGACAGCTGCAGAGGAAAAGGAGACACGCTTGAGTGGCATTAAGACAAGAAGATAGGAAGGAGAGATATGCTTGGATATGGCTATAAGATCGTATCTTCGGATGAAGAGACTACGTACATGGGTGCTGCATGATCACACACCACGCAAAGATGATTCAGTTTTGCTTGTGCGTTTTCTTTGTAGGTCTGTTTGTGTCCACTAATACTGGGGCCCGGCCACTCCCAACTCATACCTGCAGAGCCAGTTCGGTAAGGGACATGTGCTCGAGTTCTTAAAATTTCATCAGCTTGTTTTCCTTCTGAAAGCTCTGATTCCAAGTATTCTGGGAGGTGGTTGATCTGGAGTCGCGGCCGCCTGCTGCAGGGGACGCGCTCTTTCACCAGGCCTGGTGCCCTCAACTTCGCCTCAGCCCGAAAGTCGGGAAACCGTCCTTGGAGGTGTCCTTCTGCAATCATTGCTGTGCTGGGCTCTCGAATGCGACTTGGACCTGGCCACTCGGCGCGCAGACCTTTCTCTGCCAGAGCGTCTGTGACGGTTATCGTGTCCGTTTTCCACATGGACAAGAAAGCCCCCGTCGACTTAAACAAAAGCAGAGCGCTTCGCTCTTTTGCCGGTGTGGCAGGGGTCACAGCGACGAGCGCAGCCCCAAAACCCGGGCGGTGCATTCGAGATCTCCCCATATAGAAGCGGAGAGGCAAAGCCCGTGGCCACTGCCCCCACTTTTGCAAGATCTCAAGACTCGGCTGTCTGTGTGTGTGCGTTCTTCCCAAGGAGTGCCTCCAAAGGCCTGGTGCTGCGCGCGACACGCCCGGTGAGCTCCGGCGAGGCGCACGAGGGGGTGTTGTGTCATCCTGTTTTCTCCATCTCCCAATGCCCCTTCTTGACCCGACAACTTTGCTCCTACCAGTACGCTGATTTCAGGCACTGCCTGCCTGCCTATACCGACCTACCCAAATGCTATCTTTGCACTCCTGTCTGTCCGTTCCCATTCTTGGCTTCAGCTGGCACCTGTCGAACCTTAACAAGAAGTTGTTTCGAACGTGGAAATCTCCATTGCTCAAATGCCTCCAGCCGGAGACATCCTGGCAGGAGCTGACCATAAGCTACATCGGAAAGCCCTGGTGTGATCTTGCGCGCCCTGCACGGCGAAGATATCTGCGCAAACCTCAGTTCTCTGCGCATGCGACTATCGTCAAGCTGCCTCATCCGTAACAACAAAAACACAGAGACAGCATGCTGCAGCCGAGGAAGCAGAATTTCAACTTCGTCTGCCTCTGCAAGGCAGGGAAGAGCTCCGCTCGTAGGCGGTTTGCGGTTACAACTTGCAAGAAGGGCCGTTGCGACGAAGCCGTTCCCCAGCTGCTGCAAGGCTTGCGCAAATCCGGATGCAGCCAAAGGCAGGAGAAGTGTCTTTTTGGGTGTTGCGGGTCCAGGGGTCGTGGGGCTCTGGTGATCGTATCCGCGTCTTCCCAGTTCCTGACCTGCATTGCAAGCTCGTATTCGGGAAACTTATAAGCGACCCCAAATCGTCATAGCAGGTGGGCGAGGCAATCCTCGTTGTTCTGGCAGCCGCGTCCAGGCGCTCGCGCACGCGCCGCTCCACCGGACCGCACGCCTGGTCTCCGCACGCTCGGTGTACGAAGACAGTGGGCGCCACCGCCACCCGCATCCTTGCTGGATGGCGTTCGTCCCAAATTGGTCTTTGTTCCTCAGCTGTCCCAGACTGTCTCCGATTTCCTGCGGTCCTGCGATGTGCATCTACTTTGGTTTGAGGCGGCGGCCCTGGCGCTCGATGCGCTCGATGCGCTCGTTGTTGTGGTTGTTGTGATTGCTTAGAAACAGCCGGAGATTTTGCGGCCCGTTGCTCTGCTGGATTTCGTCGGGCGGTGCCTGGTCCCTTGCTGTGCCATACCGGCGCTTGTCTTCTCTTTTGTGAAGACTTGGCTCCCCCCTTTCGGGCCCGTCGGGTTTCCATTTCTGCGCGTGCGGCCCCACGAGAAGGACTGGCGGACTCAGGACTTTTCTCTCCGAGATGTGGCAAGGGGATGCAGGCTTTTTTGAATGCTCAGTTGGAACACCAGGAGTGCCCCTATCAGAGCCAAGGCTCTGCTTTCTCGGGTTGGAAAGAGCTTATGGGAGAGAGATGTTTGGAAAGGTTTCTTTAGATGGAATTCAAGCCGATCTTCACAGCCCCCCCCCCCCCCCCCCCCGCATCATTCCCAGGTTCGAGGTGTCCGCCGAACGCCTATGCAAAACTGATATCTTGGAAAAGCTTGAAGCTCAGAGACGCCAGCAAAGCCTCCAAGCGTTTTCTACACAGGTGTTGCGCCGGCTTTGCAAGCTCCAAAAGCGAACAAGCTCCAGGGCCTCTTGCCGCTGCCCAAGGTGTCTGTTTTGCGGCCCAAGAGGCTTTGCCTAGCTGTCCCAGCTTCCTTGGGCTTCCATTTTTCATCCAAGGAGGGAGCACTTTCATAGAGATGCCTCCTGCCCAGAGCAACATCGCCGCTTCCGGCTCGAAGTCACCGAGGCTCAAGTGGCTCACGGAGGCACCCGCCGAGGCTTCGGTTGGGCTTCGAAAGCTGCGGACCATGTTTTAGCTAGCTCAGGCCTCAGGCCAAAGGATTTCGGACTGCTTCAGCCTTGCACTTGGCTTTCCTCAAAGCGGGTTTGGGTGGAAGGGAGTCTTTCGGTGCATGCCTGCGGTGATCGGCCGTCTGACATTTTGCATCTTAAGGTATCTTAACGTCACATCGCCCCACCCGCCATTGCCTAACATTGGGAGGGCACCTAACTCCAAATGTCTGGGCACAACAGGGTCGACAGGCTCTCCCCCGGTCCCCCAACCAGCTCTGATTGCACGGATGGTTGAGCAACGCCCTTTTCAGTTCCTGCAGTGCTATGCCCTTTCTTCCGGGCTCTGCAATGCCGCCATCACAGCCGGAAGTGTTGGACTCGCGGCAAGCGCTGACTGGGCCTTGCGAGGCCAGTTGCAGTCAGGATGCCACAAAGTCGCTGGCAGTAGTAAAGGACGAAGTCTCACCCTGGAAGGAAGCAGAGCCGCTGGCATCACCACCCTGCGAAGGCGGGCAATCTTGAAAGTGCAGAGTGGCAGAAATGGAAAGGCTCGGAAGGATAGTGGGCAGGATCAGTGCAGGGTTGGCCCGCAAATCTGCTTAAAAAGGCTAAGCAAAGTCGACGCGCAAGCCCTCTGAGGCCCGGCAGCTCACGGGCTCCTGCCTGCACGGCCCTTGGCGAAGGCGACGCAAGAGACGCCCCTGCCCTGCCCGGGCCTGCACGCAAGAGAGGCCTGCGGCGCATAGCGGCGCCTTCGCCAGGCCATCGCCGCCGTCGCTTTGGGCGGCCTTTGCTTCCTTTGCGGCGGCCTTGGCCTTGGCCTCCGAGGCCCGCTCTGTCCGTCTCCCGTCTTTGTGGCGGAGCCGCGGTGCCGGTGCGGTGTGCGAAGGACAGAGGCCCTCCAGCTCGGAGACGGACGGAGAGGCCTTCGGGAAGTGAACGTCACCTCAATGCTTCAGGTGGACTGCGGACAGTAAGGCTAAGAGCTGGTAGACGGCACTGCATGGCCTCACGGCCTGTTGATGCACGCAACCACAAACAACCTCGCCGCTGAATCTTTCTGTCAAAACATACCGCAGAAGCCTCTCGAGTTTGTATTCGCGACCCCCGTGAAGAGACTTCCTTGCCATGCCCTGGCAGGTCAGATCGCCCCTTGACGGACTGATCTTCAAGGCTTCAACTCAACACATGCTTGTTGCAACGGCTGCTCGTGTCAGGCCGTCAGCTCTCACTTCCATGCTGGGGCTGCTAGTAGCTGCTAGGGGTTTCCGGAGCTTGCTCTTGTTGGGGATCCCAGGTTAGAGGGCAGAACCCAAGGCTTGGAAGTCCAGAGAGCACAGCAGCCACGCCCCGGCGCATCCGCATGCGCGTCCCCCATGTGCTGCGAGGGCGAGGTGGACAACCTGCACATCGTCGCAGGCGCGAGGGGTGTCTGCACAAAGCCTTTCGCACAAAGCTGATGCAGCTGCTGCGAGGCTACACTGAGTTCGCCCACGTGAATTGCTTCTTGTCATTGAGACCTTTGTTTTCGCACACGTGCGCAGGGCCAGCAGGCTTTACTATATGTTGAAGGCGCGCTCTACATGGCAGACAGCTGGATCAAGTGGCGTGGGTTCCCCCATGGCACTGTTCAACTCATCGAATTTTGATCGAAGCCTTCCTTCATGAGCAGCAAGCCTAATTCACAGTTGGACACCGATAATCACCCAGGCTTCGACCATCGTGGCGGCACATCGGCCGGGCTGCTCGTCGGTGAAAGGGGCTGGCGTGAAGCCAGAACCTTGATTTAGACGCCTGAAGGAACTGAAGCAGGGACATAGAGAAAATACGGAGGGTCATTAGGTTGCTACTCATTGGTCTCCTTGGTGTGCATGGCGGGCAGCCAGGCTTTCACAGGTCCTCGTCGTCGTAAAGACCGCCGACCAGTGTGCGATGCAGTGCAACAAGTTCCTCGGCCAGCTTTGGCTGTGAGTCCAGTCTCGAGAGTTGCTCCGACACTTGCTTGCGTTCCCAGGTACGAGGACTGCCACGGCTTTGTCATTTTCTACCGCTGCTCGAGCCAAAACGAGGTGCAAAGAGCGAGAGGCCTTGACGACCGTGGTGCATGTGGAAGCTCTGCCCTCCCGATGCCGCACCTTCATGCCCTCAACAATCTAGAATCAAAGCTGGCGGGCAGGCAGCATGCTCAAACATGACATGAGGTCCCTATGCAGAGCGTCGCAGTTTGTCAGCGAAGCGACAGAAACCCAGGTTATTTTCCTTTCAAGTGCTGGCTGAGGGCGAACATTGCAAAGGACGTCAGTGGTCTCTAGGATTTTTTTGAAATCTTTTGAGTCCTTGAGTTTGTGACGTTGACAAGGAGGTTCACTTTCTTCCTGTTTCGCAATCAGGACGGCACATAGACTATGCTCTTTAATCCCATGCCAGCCGATTGAAAGTGACTGCCTGTATATATTTATATGTATATATATATATACATACATACATATTTTCTGTCATGTATACATATACACAGGCATATATAAGTATATTCATATATATATATATATGCAAGTAGTAGTAGTAATAGTAGTAGTAGTAGTAGTAGTAGTAGTAGTAGTAGTAGTAGTACTAGTTGTTGAGGCTTCCGCACCAAGCATAGTTGGCAGTGCTCAGACGGTAGTGTCGGGTTAAGGACATCTTAGTGGAATGCAAACACCAGAATGGATGGTTCGTGAGTTCTGCGCAGCTGTACCTTAGACCTGCCTTGCTTCAGGACAAGGGCCTCTGCCAGCAGTACAAGGGATACGATGCGAGTCAGGACTTTTGCTTCGAGTGCAGAGAAGCTTGTCTTGTCTTGCGTTCGGGACTGTGGCTGAGCCTCGAAACTAGCAGAGAGGCGAGAACTGGCAACTGGGAACAAACCGTGCCTCCGCAAGGACGTAGGATCATCAACTCCCCAAGCCCATTCATGTGTCATGGCTGTTTTTCTCAATATGTCTGTCTCTCCCTCTCTCTCTCTCTCTCGCGAAATGCTCGGCTGTTGCTCCGTGGCCTCTTCAAGCTATCGACGGTCTTTGCGGAAGGTTCGAGTGAAGTTTTCGCTCCATGCGGTCGCACGGTTTGTGACTGCGGCAACAGTGCCAGGAAACATGCTGACAAGAGTCTGGCTTTTTTAGTGCAGGACTTGTACCATTTCGCGACTTATGAGAGGCTGAGCAGCATCCTGGCATAAGACAAAACAGGCCGAAACTGCAAAACCTAAACGGAGCTCAGATCCCTCCTGCGGGCCTGCGTGAAAGCCCTGGTCGGTTCGGGTGAGGGCTGTTTCGATGCGACGTGGGTCGTCTTGTATTGAGTCTCGTATACCGGCAACGACGGTTCTTGAGCTTGTCCAGTGAAGCATCGTGAAGCTCAGGCGTGGAGACAACGGCTTTCTCTGGCACGATCTCTTTCAAGGCCGGCGGCTCCGCCGTCTCAGCCCGAAGTCGGGTGCCTTTTGTCTCTGTGCCTCCCAGGGCAAGTGCATTGGAGTGTCGGAACCCGAAGATGGCATCTCGGCACAAGGTTTTGTGGAGTGCTGAAGGGCAGGATCGTGGTCTTGGCTGTCTTGCTTCGTGGCATGTGTCGGTTCTCCACAGTCTCGCTGCCAGCATCCTGTATACCTTTCCTGCCAGCATTTCTTCTCCAGCCCTCGGGTCTGAGAGATCTTTTGCCCCTGCCTAGGAGCGATCATCAAACTGAACGAGTGTGGCTGTCAAGACTGCTGGGTGAGCTGGGAGGCTCTTCGACCCAGACTGCAGGTTTCGATTTCGTCTTCCGGGGCCTTCGAAGCAGCGGTTGTGATTCCGCCTCCCAACATGACACTGTCGGCACATGTGGTCTGGCAGCTGCATGAGAAGAGACAGACACTCGCTGGCACTCCTTCAAGTAGATTCTGCTTGGAACGGGCAGTGGTAAGCTCAACAAGAAGCCCATTCTTTTCAAGGCACGCCCTTGTTGACGGTCGCCTGTCTGAGACTTCTCGACCTGAAGGCCAGATCCCCAAAGCTGAATCACACGATCCAGGCCCGCTCGGAGGAGCCAGGGGGCTACTGGAAGATCTTTCACATCCGCGGCTCGGAACAAGCATCCTCCGCATCGACTTCTGGCTTCAGAGACGGAGCCGAGTTTGGCCAAGATTCCGGCCTTGTCTTCTGGGATAAGAAAGAGTGAAAGCCAAGCCCAAGCCCAAGCCCGAAGCGATTGCCGGCTATCGGAAAGGCGACTTCCCTTCGGAATCGGTGACTTCTTTCCGCTTGGCTGGAACAGACAAGTGCCTCCTGACTAAGACTAAGAGGAGTGAGCGCGTGTGCTGAGTCCGAGTTTGGACTTCCCATGTAAGCTATGATGGTCCTTTGCAGGGGCCCTGGAAGGCTTCGATAACAGTGTTGAGAGTCACACAGCGGCTTTTGAGTTCCCGACTTCTCAGATCTGAGCTGCAAGACCGCACATCTGCACATCGGGTAGATGGTCTTTCCAAGAGATCGTGGATGTCCCCAGCACGACCCGCCCGAAGTCGTCTTAGTTCGCGGGATCATCGCATGTCCGTTGCAACAGTTGCAACCATCTCCATCGGGCAACATCACCCCACAACCACTCCGTTAGGTTTCCGAGGTAGTCTGCGTGAGAGGAGCATTGAAACAGTTCTGGCTTGAGCCCGTCTTGAGCAGCCGAAGGCTTAGATGTTCACGACCATGCAGATTGGCGGAAGTCTGCCGGACTGGACTCACCGATGAATCTTTGCTGCAGAGTTCCGCAGCTTATGTGTCCCGCGGTAGACTCGAGTTATGATCTTTTGATGAAGCTCGGGGAGGGCAGGAGTCGGGGATCTCCCATCCAGGGTGTATGCCGAGCATCGTCACAGTTGCATGAATCTCGCTGAGACATCGTTTTATGTTTCCTTTGGGCTCTGCGCATCGCCGGGCGGCGACGGCCATAGTCCTGTCTCCGGCACAGTCAGATGACGCTATTCCTTTCCACGGTGCTAGACTGTGCTACGGCATCAGTTCCGGCAGAGGAGCTCGCAGGAAAAGGTGAGCACGTCTCCCAACACAAAGGGTTCGGATCTAAACGCCTAATTCCCTCGCACTCGCAGATTTTCCTTTCAACCGCAAACTCTCCCGAAGTGCTCGGAGGAACTACCTGCAGCTGTGGACCTGCAGCATCAATGAGCGGTCCCGGAAAGACCAGCCCCTGAGAATCAATTGGCTTGGGGAGTTCCGGTCGAGGCTGTGTGCGGTGAAGTCCCCTTGCCCTTCTTCACAAGGGGGGGGGTGACTCAGGAAGTGGATCGTGCATCAGAGCCCCGACAAGATCAGCCACTTGTCTTTCGGAAGCCCAGGGCTTCAGCTCCTTTCAGTTCCCACCAGTTCCCCACCTTCGCCGCCTCCGCGAGGCTTCCAGCTGCAGTGGCTGACGGACCCCGGCCTGGCTCTGGACGTGCCCAAGGGCCAGAACCTGGTCCGGGCCCCGTCGGCCCCGTCCCCGTCGGGTCCCCGTCGGGTCCCCGTCGGGTCCCCGTCGTCACCGTACTCGTGCCGGTGTGTGCTTCATGGTCTGTGACTCCTGACTGGCTGTCTTCAATATGTCTCTTGGCCCGAGTTTGCCTGCACGCCTCCTGAGGCCTGCAGCACCTCACCACACAGATCTGACAAAATCATCTATGAAGAAGGCCTTGCGAAGCTCCAATCGCTGAGGTTGGTAGCAACATCCAGATCTACAAATTTGTGATGCATTGGCCAAATCAAATTCTGCAAAGCCTCTGATCCCCAGGCGAAACAGCCTGTGTGCAAAGAGGCATTTTCTGTTGTGCAACCCTGGCGCTAAGCCTTTCAGTGTTTCAGCCTTGCATGCCAACTTTGGCAAACTGGCAGAAGCTAGATTCAGCTGGACGTAGATCTTTGACCTGGGGCTTGCCTTTTGCAGTCTGCACGTAGCCCGCGAGCGCTCGCGCAATTCGGGTCGTTTTCCGATTCTGAGCTTCCCTCGCCGACTCGACAGGCATACGCTGTACGTAATTTTGCGGACACTTCGGGATGCTGTAGCTTTGTCGAGATCCGGCATTGTGGTGACGCCTACCATTAGAGGTTTTGCATGGCGAAGACATGCAAAGACCATGAAACAGTGGCTGTGATTGACAGGAGCCAGTGTTGCTGCATGCAGTAACCACTCGAAAAAGGGGCTGGGTCCATTTCGCATCGACTCGGTCCGGTGCACATCTTTGGGCAGGGTGCACGCTTGACACGGTTTGGGGTTTTGGGGTTTAGGGCTGTTTGGGGTTGTTTCCGCTTTGGGGTTTGGATTTTAGGTTTTTTGGGTTCAGCATCTTCGCGTTCAGGGGATTCAGGGTTGGGGGTTGAGGGTCGTTTAGTCTACGGGGTTCAGGGGTTCAGAGTGGTGTAGGGCTCAGGGATAGTCAGAGTTCAGCGTTGAGGGTCGTTTCGGGATTAGGGTTTGGGCTTGTTCAGGGTTCATGGTCGTTCAGGCATCAGGGTTTGGGGTTCTTTAGGATCGGAGTTTAGGGTTGTTTAGCACGATCAGAAATTAGGCTTGAGGGTCGTTAAGGCTTTGGTTGTGAGGTTGTTTCTGATTTGGGTTTTTAAACTTAAGGTTGTCTAGGCTTTGGGTTCTCGTCGTAGAGCATCTCCTTGCGGCCGACGGATCGCCGGCAGTCTGACCTCACTTTCAACCATCTCTTCCGCTCCACCCATCGGCTTTACACAACGAAAGGCTCCGAAAGGGCTTCGAGGCAGACCTTCGATGGCATGAGCCTCTTGCCCAGCCCTGCCTCCTTCCTTTGTTAGGCTGATGTGGCCGACGGATCGCCGGCCCAGGCAGATGCCAAGGTCCATCAGCTTCTGGACTGGGCCTAAGGCGGCCTAAGGTCACCTGCGCGCGCGCGCGCGCGCGCGTTTTGTTGCTGCAGCTTGTTTCAAGGATTGATCTAAAGTCTGCAGGAGCCAGTTCCCAAGGCCGCGAAGGCCTGGAGCATTGGGCTAAAGAAGCGCCTCTGTCGAACCCAGCACTGCAGGGAACGGGAAGCCGCGGAGCGACGCGGAGCGACGTCTCGCACCGCCCTTTGGTCTGGTCTGGGTTCCCTGCCTGCAGGCACAGCTGAGCAAGGAGGAGCGCTTGGAGCGACTGCTCCAGAGGCCCCGAGTCGCCACCGGTGCATGCTACATATCATGCATTGCGGCGCGTTGAATTGACAAGACCTGGCATTGCATCAAGGTAGGTTTCATGTTCTATTGCCCGAGTGTGTTGGCGATTGGATTCTGGGATTCTTGGATTCTCGACTTTCCTCCATCTGTCGCTGCGGCCGCCAGGGCCCGGGCCGAGGGCTTGAGCGACTCGGAGACCGCCGCCCTCTCGGCACTGCGCACCGAGGAGGCCCTAAAAGAGTCCGCGCTTTGGTGGTGAAAGGCCTCAAGGTTTAGTCACATGCCGGCATGCTTGCGAGCTGAAGCATGATTGCCTCGTCCTCTTTGGCAAAGTTCGAGACCCGTGCGATGCGTGCCAGGGCCACGTGGGCAAAGCGCTGATCCGCTTGCGGAGGCGGCCCAAGGGTCCTGGGCATTCAAGGGACATCTTGAGAAGGTTCCGGGTATGGAGACCGAGGTTTCCAAGATGTGCGACGGCTCCACGCAGTGCCACTCTTGTATACACCCGGTCGCTTCTTGGTACTCGGATTCGGGCACTGGCAGGTGCAAAGATCCCTCGCCGCTGCAAGATGCCGAGATCCAGACCGGCGGGTATACAAAAAATCTTCGCGCTCGAAAGGGTCTGCAGCGAAGAAGGACCCCAGAGGGATGCTGCATGGTCTCTGTATGTCTCTGTGTAAACCTATGTAACTTGGTCACGGCACAGAAAATCGCCCTGCACATCAGCTCGTCCTATCCTAACAACTCTGCCGTAAGTCGTGAGCCATGAGCCGCCTGAAGCCGTTGAAGATCAAGCTGCCATACGTCAGTCATAGGAAGTAATGCGCATACGAGGATCCCAGCCGTCGTAGCCCGTGCGATAGCCGTCAACGGGCTGACCGGATGTTCCCCCTTCTGGTAGTGGATTCTCTCCGCATTGGTATGAGCAGGGGGCCGAAAGCTTCAGTCATAAGAAAAGTCGTGCGCCGCCGCAGCATGGGCCCTCTCAAGGCTGGGCCGGGCTCATGGGGCTCCTCGAAAGTGGCGAAAGCGCGCAATTGCGGACTGCGCTCCGCTCTCTCTCCCTCTTCTCTTCTCTCTGTCTCTTTCTGTTGAGAGGTGCTTTGGCTACTGGTGCTCTGCCTCGCCTGGGCTCGGGGCCCCAGAGAGACCCGTGGAGGCCGCATGAAGCCGCATGAACCGCTGAATCGCTGAACTGCCAACAGGTCAAGAGAACGACCGGATTGGGTTTGAGGGCTTGAGGATTATGGGTTTCTGTCACTTTTCTTCTGGGGCATTGTGCCAATTTGGTGTTCCGGTGCCTTGCCACACGGCCTCCGAGCCTCCATCTTTTCTCCTTCGGGTTTTCCCAAGGGCCTTCGTCTTGGATTCCCTTCCTCTGAGGCCTTGGCTGGGCAATTTTGCATCGAGTTGTGACTTCGGGAGCAGGCGTTTGATCAAAGACTGCCCGTGGACACCTGCTCAAGTGGGGTAGCACAGCTCACCTAAGGCCAAGCAGACGTACTACGAGGTGCTGGACGTCCCGAAGGATGCTGACCTTCGGACCATTAAGAAGGCCACTGCCGCGGTACAGGTTTGGGATCCAAGGGGCGGAAGCTGCAGTGAAAGGTGCCCGGGGCACCGAATCCGAAGCCGAACAGCCTTTGGCAGGCCTATCGAGAGAAGGCCTTGGTCTGGCATCCAGACAAGAATCCGGACAATCGGGAGGCAGGTGGCTTGGTATCATGATATCCGCGACCGATGCATGGGAGAGGTATTGCGAGCGTGTCTGCTCAACCCAAGCCGAGCTCCGAGTCGAGACTGTTTGGGGGGTTGGAATTTGGGTGTATTCAGCCGCCGAAACGACAAAACCCACCCCTAAGGTCATTAAAAGTCAGGTGGTTCTACCCAGCGCCTGCATCATCCACCTGATTCTCTTTTGTCCGTAGTCAGGCGTGCTGGGACAGACTTTGCTCAAGGAAGCGATCGTAGTAGCAGTGACGAGGTGCTGTGCGAAGAGGTGGGGAACGGAGCGTTGGTTTGTCTTGCAGTTGGTGCCCAGCTACTTCGAAGATCTTTAACCCTTATCCCTGGTCCCTTTCTCAGACTCCAGCACACAGTTAACTTGAAGACACACTCCCTGGGGCAGCGTGCCATGGCTCCGAGCGGCGGCGAGCCGCACGACACGGGCCCCGGTCGTTGCTCGGCAGATGAAGAAAGGAGTCGTCGCAAAAAGTGAGGGGTGTGGCGTGCTCGAGATGCTGGTGACTATGATCATCCAACAAGAAATCAGTGTGAAGTATTGCGCTTGTTCCGAAATCGAGACCTTTGTTGTCGTTAGTGGACATGCTTCTTGGCGTTTCGGCAGTATCACAAGTGCATACCAGCAAGCACAGCCACATTTTGACAAGGTAATGAAGATCTCATTGACACAGATGACAACGGTAACATCGTAGCCGTGGTGACTGTGGCGGTGATGATTGTACTGATACCCGGATCCCTACCACGACCACTGCCGCTGCCTCTCGCTGCTGCTCCCCCTACGGCTCCCGCACCCCACTACCGCTACTCCTCCTCCCACTCCTACTCTTACTCTTATTCTCCCACTCCTCCTCCTCCTCCTGACTCCTGCTCCTACTCCTTTTCCCACTCCTCCTTTTCCTCCTCCTCATCCTCCTCGCTCCTCTTTCTCCTCGCCCCTCCTTCCTCCTCCTCCTCCGACGCCTCCTTCTACTCGTTCTTCTCGTTCTACTCCTCCTCCTCCTCCTCCTCCTCTTTCTCCTCCTTCTTCTCCCTCTTCTCCTGCTTCCTTCTTCTCCTTCTCCTTCTACTTTTTCCTTCTCCTCCTCCTCCTTCAACAACAACAACGACCCACCACCCCGACCACCGCCGCCGCCGCCCCACCACCACCACCACCGCCGCCGCCACCACCACGACCACGATTACAGTAGTACTACTGCTATTGCTGATACCGATAGTTGTACCCATGCTCATCCAAGGGACAACCATAGACTGTAGCAGTATCACGAAGTCACAATCACAGCACACCTGAGGTCAGTGGTGTTCCTGCCTGCCCAGAGCGACTCCCGCTAATTCCCTTCCACAGAACCCGAGGGATCGTAGCATCCGCAGGCTTCCTTCAGGCTGTGCATCATGCGAAACCACGCATACCAGGCCTCGAGAGATTGCATCTGTCTCCCACTAAGCTATGTGTGGAGGAATTCGGGCTCTGGAGCTTTGAACCTGCGGCGTGTTGCGTGTTGGGGTCAATCTAGAATGACGACCGCCGTTTCTCTGTGGACTGTTTGCCACCTAGGCATGATGTGGGGAAGCTCGTGAATGTTTCTTTGCGCATTGGGCTGCTACCTCTACAGATGCCCTGAAGCAGCTTACTGTGATTTCCTTCCCAGCCCCAAGACCTGGGACAGGGCCGGAGGCGGAAGATGTGCCACCTCAGTGGTCGCTGAAGGTCGGGGAGGGCATTGATGCCGTTGATTTGGCAGAAGTTCTTATCATATAGATTGGGTTCCTGTCGCTCGTTATGCTACGTGGGCTGTGGCTGGTGCGCAGACCGGTGGACGTATCACTTGCGAAGGACGGTCGCTTGGCGCTGCCCGCGAGCCCGCAGGCCTTCTGGGTCAGCGGGGCAGCCTCTGCCGAAGATCCCGAAGCAACCCCTCTCTGTCCTCACGGCCTTTGCTGACGCATTAGATGGAAGTGAAGTTGAAGGGGGTCTAGAGTCTAGGGTCTATGCTGGGCAGTGCATGAGGGGATCGATTTCTTGTGCTGCACCTTCATAATGTATGTAGCTGCAACGAAGGTGAGGACTCGAGCCAAATCGGCGAGCGACGCATCGGTGGACAGCCTCTCGCCGCGAAGTCCGGCGGCGACCTCAGAGCTGCGAGCGATGATTGAACGGCATCCTTCTAATGTTGGTTGTTGCGCCTTACTGGTTCCTTTGCCGTGACTTGCCTCCGAAGCTAAGCCGTCGACTTCGGCGTCCGAAGTTTGGGAATGTCCTTAGTCCCGGAACCATGTCACAGTTTCGCTCTCCGGATGTAGTAAAACCTGACATAAGTTTTCAGAGGCTGCCCAGCCGTCGAGAACTCGTGAGTTTTTCATGTCGGTGCGTCATGGCCTTGGAACCTCGGGTCAATTTTCAGTTGTTTCCTGCAAGAATGTCGCAAAGAAGCAAAATTTAAATGGCTGCAATGTTTATAGAAGAGGTGTTGGACAGACAACAGGCGCAGAGTCTAGATGCCCCGAGTCAAGGCACGACCGATGGTGGCATCCCAGGCCTCCTGCCAGCACATGGAGGGGCCAAGCAGACAAGATGCTTTTCCCGTTGCTTTGCCGTGTGCTTAGGGCTGAGGGTGCCAGGGAAGGCTGTTGCGGGCTACTCCAAGCTGAGAGTCTTGACCGCTTCAGTAGGAGACTGGTAAGGGGAAGCACATTTTCACTGCGACCATCTGCCACATCGTGCTGGAGAGCGTAGAGTGTAGACTGGCCACAGAATTGCAGAGAAGTCCGTGCGACCGAATTCTCAGTGCAGCAGACTTCAGCTTCTGCGACCCGTCTGCGAAGAGCGACTCAGGCCTTCCAGGCGTTGATTGACCAGCTGGTGAACCAGCATGTACCTCGATTTTCCCAGAGATGCACCGAGGACTCTCCGACCCTCACAACACCTCTACGTCTGAAGATTTTGCAGCGACATGAGGCAACGGAGCTTGAAGCGCTTCGAGCGGCTTTGGCGAGGAAGGATGAGTCGCCGGTGTTGTCGCCCACTCTGGCCGGGCACAGGGAAGGGGAGCGTAGACATTTTTGAACATTTTTGAAGCTATGTCTGCTTTTGCCAGAGCCTCCGGAACCTGAGGAGCTAAGACCTATTGGACCTATTGCTGCCTTTAGCAATACAGTACAGCTCACCACGAAGACACTGTCTCAATTGGTCGTTTGAAGCTCTCTTGAAGGTGACTGGTATGGAGCGAATGATGCCTCTCACACAGCAACATGCGATTTTGTTTTCAGGGCCTCGTGTGCAAGCGGATGCCTAAGCGACCTGTTTCAGTGTTTCTGTATCCTCCGTTCTTGCCCATCTGTTTAAGGACGCCGATGTCGATGAGTTCGAACCTCAGCTACCCGGGCCAGTGGCGAAACAAGCGACTTTCCTCACAGTCCGTCGCCTGGCCGACTTTCTGCAATTCTAGCATCGTAGAGATCTTCGACATTGCAGTACCAGTGACAGCTGGAGCGTGAGCAGTAACAGAAGGATTATTGTATTTCTCGTTAGAGATGATTAAAGCCGGAGATGGTATTGCTGGTCATCGAAACGACTTACGAAGAAGGAGGACGAAGACGAGGAAGAGTATTCGGAGCAGTAGGAGTACTCGACAATGGGAGTACGAGGAGCAGCGGGAGATCTGGGACGTTGCGGGCTTCTTCAAACATTTGGCAGCACTTCATCATGTTGGCAGTAAGTGTGCGCTGAGAATTTCCCGCGCCCCTCGGCCTCAGTCATACGACTCAGGCTCTCGTGGATGCCAACACCATCCTCGAAGCATGGGATGAACAGGAGATTGGAAAAATCGCTGAGATTGTGATTATGGGTCAAGTTCAGACGAACTTTGGGTTTGGGTTCAATATGGAGATCTGAAAAAGAACTGGTGTGAGCTGAAGCCGCAGTGCTGTGAGCTCGCCAACCATGCCCGACTCAATCGTAGTGGAGCTTGGAAGGAACACCAGGAGATGCGAGATATTCACAACCAGACACGGTTCTCGACAAGCGAGACGCTAGCCTGCTCAGTGGCGAACTACACGTCGGTTTGGGACACGGTGTTTCAATCCTGCTGGGAGTGCATGAGTTAAAGTGGCTACTCATCAGGCACATAACCTGCTTGCAGCATGCGCAGTTCTAGCCTGTTCCTAGGTGCAGCAATAAATGGCTTGCGATTTCCGCCCACCATGCAGCCTATGCGGAAGTTGAAGCAGCACACATGGCACGTAAAGTATTGATGGACAAATGCACTGCCCGAGATCGATTCAAAGGCATTTGTTGGCATTTCCCAGTTGTCGCCGTGCAGAAGTGCAGATTAGTTAGCACCGGGTTACTTCGCGGAATGATTGTGGCTGACAAATTGCCTTGGCGCATTGAGGTCGGATCCTCCAACGCGCACCGATGCTTGGAAGCATTTTACCACCCCCTCTGCTAACCTGTGACCGTGTTGATATCGGATCTGACTGGCATCCAGGAACGCTGCCAAGATTTCCTCGTGTCGGCTACATACGAGGCTGGCAATTGAGCAGTTCGCGCTCTGTTGCAGTCAAGGCTTTTCGAGACACTCCAACTCCCTGAGAAGCAAACCTCTGAGCCGAAGGCAACAAAGCTCGGAGCCGAACATCTCCACTTTGCTTGTCTCAGGGTGTCATGGCCGGAGTCCTCGTTGCGAATATGTGCCCTGGACAGGAAGGCTGTGTTTCTTGTGCTACCATGAGGCGTATTGTGCTCAGTGTTATCACAATACTTATAAGTCGTGTTGGTTATCAGGGGAGTTGGGGCTGGAATCGTGTATCGAAGGAGTTGGAGAGCCCAGTTGTTTAACACGGAAGATGGTACATCATCAAGAGTCTAAGAGGATCATATTGCATGCTGACAAAGCCGAAGCTCTACGACTCCACGAGAGACTTAAGGCTCATCGATCGATTCTGTATCCGGCCATTCCGACTGGCACTTCGTTGCCTCTTCGTAGGTGCTCGAGCTTGAGCCATCATCGATGACCGTACCTCGATTTGTACGTGTCTGCCTGCGTGGCCGTGCATACAGCAACAATGAGCACAATCAGTTTTGCTAGTGTGACTTCTTGCCCTTGAAGGGCATATCTTTCCCTAGTGCAACAAACTTGCCGAAGCATCGAACACAACGCAGGGCTGCTCCTGGATCTGCCGCCAAACTGGCTACTCAGGTTGTGGATGGCCTGGACGGTGCAGGTGCAGGGCGAACAGCCCCTTTGTTGCCACTATTTCCGTGTATTCACGCTTCGGGCCAAGCCAGTGTCAGGTCCCCCACCAGCCGCCAGCCCACCCTCCGAGAATGAACGTACACGTAAGCGCATACCGTTAGATGTCATCGGACAAGGATCGACCTCACTGACACTTCTTTCGGAGTGGGCATGCAGATCTGGAGGCAGGCCGTGGGATGTAGGGGAGGTCTCTGACTCCCGAACCGCCAGCAGTGGGACTGCCTCTGAGTGTTGGTACCCGCCTGGAGGAGGTGGGAAGCTATGATCCATGATGTGGATAATCCATGGCATCCACAGGTCGAGAGTGAGGTAGGATTTTTGTTCATTTTACTGTCCATCGTGGGTGGGCAACCGCAGGTGACCGGGACTCCTTTGTAGGCACACAAAGATATCAGAGACGCTTGTCTAGATATGTAGTTCCAAAAAGAAATCTCCTGATCAGTGTGCGTATGTGTGAGGGAGATCTTCTACCTCGGCGATGCCATCTTCGTGACACAGCTCAATCTTTGGGCTTGGCATTTATAGTGTAATGCGGCCCGCATCCGCGAGGGCAGGCTTGGCTCCATCACTGTACCGTCGTGTGTGCGGGAAGGGTCTAGGACTTTTCAGCAAACGTCAGCGCCAGTGTGGGCTGAGGCCGGCCTCTACATTGGAGACGCTTGCTTGAGGATCCTGGGGCTGGGCCGACAGTTTTGGCCTGCCGGCACAAAACTTCTTCGACCGACAGGTGTGACCTTCGAGGTTTTGAGAAGGAGAGCTTGCTTTGGAGTTCTACAGGCGTGGATTCATGTCACCGCGGCCATGGTAAGCTGCACAGGATTTCAAGTCGACTAAGTCAGTAGCTCACGGTGCGAGCCTGTTTTGGTTTCCGCCCGGCAGCAACAAGCTGACAAGCCTGACTCTTAGCCTAGGCCCAGGCCCCCGTGTTTTTGTTTCCAGGGCTTTGAAGGAACCCTTAAAGGGCTCCCAGAAGGTAAGACTTGTTGAGTAGACTTATTGATGGCACGAGTCTCTGAAGAGGCACCTGTGCACAAAGAGAGAAGCATCCGAAGAGAGAATGTGTCCCCGTCTGAATGTGAGCCCCGTGAGGGTGAAGCGTGATTTGGGCAATCCAAGGCGGACCTGGATGAACTGCTTGGATTTCGTGGTGGCCGCTTTTTGCGTCGTGGAAGTATGTTGGCTCCTGTCGACCGACAGTTCCGACGTCAACTTCGACTTTTTCCGGTTGCTGCGCGTCGTCAAGCTGACGAAAGCGCTGCGCATGTGCCTGGGTCGGATGCAGCCAGCTTGCCTTTTCCCCTGCTTGAAATTCCTGATGAGAGAGAGGGAGAGAGAGAGAGAGAGAGAGAGGGTGGTCGTTATCCACTGGTCGCCCAGTTCCTTTATAGTTGCAAGTCCGCGGCAAAGTGCGTGCTGGGGCACAGGACAAGCATCAGCCTTAGGACGAGGCCGGGGGATGGGTTCATAGTGTTCGTGCAGGGGAAATTCACAGTTGTACTGGCGTCGACCTGATCCGTTGTAGCCTTCGAACAGAGACTCTGGAGACCAGGGTTCGCCCGCACGCGGGAAGGGGCTGTCCGCTCTTCCTTTGGCTGTGTGGAAGAAGGTGGTAGTCGTTATCGTCTACTATATGGCCTTAGTCTCCTGCCTTTTGAAGCGGTCTCTGTTTTACATCACTTTTGCCTGAAAACACTTCGTGCGGGCCTGAGAGAGAGGGGAGAGAGAGAGAGAGAGAGAGCCGTGCCACAACCCCCTCACCACAGCCCTGGCGAAAGAAAAGAGCTGGGAGGAAGCTCGCTCCGAGGTTCAGTGTCGCAGTGGGCCATGCTCCCCTCCAACTGCTGGTGAAATGCTTGGAAGCGAGTCGAGGGATGTTGCTCCAAGGCTGCACCGAACCAGAGTCAGAGCTTCCTTTCCAAATTTTTTTGCTCAGCGCGACACCGAGGTTTTGGTCCTTCTGCCTTTTGTCTCTTCTACAACTCTTGGCTGGAGTTGTGGTGAGCATGCTGGCTGCCCCGTACTTGCTAGACGACCGGAACGACGGTCTCATGAAGGAGGAGGTGGGTGGTGGGTGGATGCTGGATGCTTGATGGGTGCGTTCGTTCAATCGGATTTTACGTTGCGCTACGCTGTAATTCAAGTTTACGAGCTTCCTGCAACACATCCGGGCAACCCTGAGGTCTTCCGATACTACGGGACCTTCTCCCGAACTTTCCTCACCATGTTCGAGATCATGCTGCTGCGCCTAGAAGTGTAGCTTGTTTTTGGAAAGGGTTGACACGTTGGCCCTCACCTTCCAAGGAGCTCGAAGGCTCGAACAGAAGCTTCGAGGTTTCGGTGGGTCCGTCTGGTGAGCCTGTTATGGGCCGTGACAACGTTTGCGTCTAGAGATGCCGGGTTCAAACTTCAGACTCAAAGAACGAATCTGCCGTAAGGTTCTGCAGAGAGTGGGTTTGCCACTGCCGATAGTCGGAATGACGAACATCTTGTCCATTGTAACCCTTTTTTGGGATCGAGACCGGTGCAGGAGCCCCCAAACCGACTGCGCAGCTTCCTAAAGGTTCGAGTAACGCAAATGCGTCGTCCAAACCCTTTCTTCTAAGCCCCCTGCCCGCGTCGGGGTATCGGAACTAAGCTGGTGACGACTGACGACCGCCCGCATGGGGTTTGCAGCTGCCTTCCCGAGGTTTGCCAATTGGGGGCCGGCCTGTCGCGTGCTCGTCGACAACATCTCCGAGTGGTTCGCGCTCTTCTTTTTGCTTTACCGCCGAGCCCTCAAGGGACTCAAGGGCAAAGGGCCGATGCGTCACTTCGAGTCCACTTCTCTGCTCCGCTCCGCCGAGGCTGCGTCTTCGGCTTCGCGGTGCTCAACGTTGCAGCTTGGATGCAAGCCCAGGCAAGCCCGCAGCCCTCGAGACCCCTACAAAGCCTGGAGCTGCCCCGAAATCAACTCTGCTGCTTTCGGTCTCTGCGACGCTGAGGTAAACTCAGTGTTTGTCCAGCACCTTGGCGGTCTTTCGGCGCGGCTTCTGTCAGGGCGCATGTACCATGCAGACGATGCGGAATGGGTTTGCTGAAGTAAGACTGGAGGCTGGTGGCCAGAGGTGCTAGTGTAACTTGATCTGATTCCTCGGTCAGTTTGAAGTTTGAAAGAGACTGTAAAAAGTCTTAGTGAACATGCAGAAGCACACATGCACTGCAGGCAGACGATGAAAACTGCAACTTCCGACGAAGAGCTGGCTTTCAAGCAGAAGGTGAGATGTTCCGTGGGTCAGCCGGGGTAAGCATTGGAGCCGTTGGCTGGGGATTCATTGTTTCGGCTTCAGGCACTTCAACAAGATATCATCGGCATGTCCTGCAGGGCTTGTCGACTGCAGCCGTCATGGCTGCCTTCTACGGCCCTAATGCCGCCTGAGAAGGCTATAGGAGGCGCGGCTGGTGGAACCCAGGCCCAAGACCCACTCACTCGGAAGCTGTAACGGCCAAGCTGTCCGACTTAGAGTCCTGCGCATAGAGAGTTTCAAAACCTTGGGAGGAGAAGGACATCGCGCAGTACAACCGGAAAGCCGCTTGGAGGGGACTCAGAGTAGCCTATGACTGTGAGACTGTGAGAGTCGCTGAGTAGCTCTTGGCCCTAAAGCCTACAGCCATCTCCCACTGGGCCGAGCAGCTAATTGCTTTCTTTTGGTCCCCGCAGAACTCGAACCTCAACGCGGAGTCGTCGTGGTGCGTGGAGCCAGCGAAGCTCTTCTGAGACCGAGGTGCGGAAACTCTTTCAAACCATCGACTCTTCTGGAGACGGCGCGATCAACTTGGAGGCCACACTTGCCTCGGATTCTGTCTGGAAGAAAACGCGCCTTGAAGAGGTCCGGTAGCATTCAAAGCTTTGGAGATGTTAGATGCCGCTGGTCATGTTTTTTCGTGTGGCTGTGCTGTTCTGCTTCGCTATCCTGCTTTGCCCTCTCTTCCTCTGCAGTTGGCACTCCGGTCCTCTTTCTGCTCGCAGGAAGGTCACAGGACTAGATTGGGTTCTTGTTAAGGGATTTAATTTAAGTTACCATAATAGGGATCTATCGTAAATAGTATGGTTTCCTTATTATGGTAACTTAAATTAAATCCCTTAACAAGAACCCAGTAGATGCTGGCAGCCCGGCCATCCTCGTGAACAGGCTTTTCGTTTCGACGCTCCCGCGGTCCGTCCCCAAGCTCCACGTTTTTCGGCCCCGTTTGCACTGCTTTCTCGACCCCTGTCGCGCCAAACGTGTATTTATTGCCCTTCTCGGCGAAGTCCGGATCGAACGCATCGGTTTTTTCTGGCCTCCCTCCCCTGTCCCAAGCCTCATACTTTGTAGCTCCCTGGCCGAATCAGGAGTTCGAAAAGCTGGTGCAGTCACCCAAGCTGAGCTTCTGGATGAGCCAATTGGAGCTGCTCGGACCGCAGGGAAAGGATCCGATCCATGGACTACGTAGCAGCAATATTAGCTGTATCAATAATAATAATAATGATAATAATAGTAATAATAATAGTAATAATAATAATAATAATAAGGCTAAGCTAAGAATGCTAATGGTACAGGGACCATTAGTGGAAGCAGAAGAGCAGAGGTTGGAGTACCACGACTTGTTGAGCCTCTTCGAGTTCCTCGACAACGGCGCCTTGTCGCCAGCCACGTGGGGTTTAGGGCTGATGGGGTTTAGGGGTCTAGGGTTTAGGGGTTTAGGGTTTAGGGTTTAGGGTTTAGGGCTGATGGGGTTTAGGGGTCTAGGGTTTAGGGTGTAGGTTTGTAGGTTTTTGGACTTTCGCCCTCTCCACTTGCCCGGAGTTTTCCTTAGTCCTCAGAAGCCCCCCACCCAGGCGATGGCCAGATCACGTGGCTTGGGCCAACTGGATACAGCTCCCCAAAGCTCGAGTGTTACTGTTGACGTGAGGCAGTTCAGGTGAATCGGATAAATCGGCAGGACCCGGTCTTGAAGCAACGGTTCCGAAAGGCTGAGGCAGCAGGTGTGAATATTGAGAGCAGGAAGATTCTCTTGTCTCGGCTTTTCAGCGGGAAGGTCTTGGGTGTCTCATGCAACGCTTTCTTCGAGCTGGATGGGAGTTTCGAGCCGAAACTGGCCCCCCCAGGCTTTCGGAGTTCATTGAGGGCGCTGGACGCCTGCGGGGCAGTGCGAAGGCTGCCTAAAGTGGATGCCACCACATGATAGGATGTGATATGCAGATCTCTATTGTTTTGCGGCAAATTGCGGAAATCAGCGTTCCATGCCCGTGTTTGCAAGCTCTTGAACAGTGCATATGAAACTGCAGTTATGCTTCAAGCATACGTCGTTGGCAGTCAAGCTGATGCTAAGCAATCTGTCATGCAGAAATCTGCGAAGCTTTGTAAAGGGCAGTGGCATCATAGACAGTAGGTACTTTCGTTGCCGCGACAGAAGAAAAGCTCGTTTGTCGGCGCTGCGATGGGTTCAGCATAAGACCGGCTGCTCAATTCGAATTCTACAGGTTATGACCGCCCAATTACGACATGAAGGAGACTCCGTGAGACCCGAGGTGAGTGGCTACGTGAACACACCAGAGCCCCTGCAAAGTGGCGTTGCAGAGCCTTCAAGACCTTCGGCTTCCTCAAACACAGTGGCAACAAGTATGGGAATGGCAAATGCAAACCTACAAGACCCAGCGCCTGTGAGACAGGAAATACAGATGGCTGGGCCGACAACTACTCCACCGCGACCCATGCAAAACACCGAGGAACCCCCTACGGGATGCAACAGCAGCTGGGCACAAATGTGACAACTGCAGGTGGTGATCTACGTGTGGTTGAAAAGGCTGCCTTGGGAGAAAGGGTAAGTCCATGCGGAGGCGTCCACCCCGGAGCAACCCAATGTGAGGGGGACTACAAGACTGACTGAGTTTCTGAGGACCGCGGCGACAAGGAGTGCCAATGGAGTCGATCGGTTGTGAGACAATATCGGCTTCCCCCAGCTACTGCAGCCAGGGAACGGCAGTCAGACGAGCAGAATGATAACCCAGAGGACAGTGGGGAATGTATCTCCACCTGAGGATCTCCTGGCAATGCAGCGACCTCCGATTCCTTTGACATGGTCGGCGCCGGGACCTATGGAGCCTCCCTTGCTTGATCAAGGACAGCTTGATCAGATGAGGCAGTCTCAACGTGGAAGTGAAAGATCTTCCCGCTTGCAGGCTGAAGTCCAAATACGAAGTACCAGGAGCAAATGACAAGACGTCAGCAGGAAGTGGTGCAGTTGCGACAGGAAAGGGACAATGCTTTGGGAGTTAACGGGCGAGGTCAAGGTGATCTTCAGCAGCTACCCCCAGGAAATCCTCAGCCTCAGCAGCAACCACGAGGGGATCTTGCAGCGCTACAACCGCAAGCTGTTTACCAGGGTCAGGGTGATCTTCAGCAGCCACCTCAAGGAAATCCTCAGTCTCAGCAGCAACCACGAGGGGATCATTCGGGATATCCACAGCAAGTAGGAGGTCAAAGTCAGGGAGATCTTCAGCCGCTACCCGCAGAAGATCCTCAGTCTCAGCAGCAACCACGAGGGGATCCAAGTTATGATGTTGGTGCTGGCAACACGAGTGTCCACAGAAACATGTTTTCAGGAACCATGCCGAAAGAGTCCCAAAGCAATGCTCAAGTACCTGAAGGGAGAGCACAGGATCCTGCAAACTCAACCACGACAAGCGGTATGAATGGTCCTGAGTTTACAACAACACCGAAGCAGTGGCTGGGAAGCGCTCCTCCTGGAGATCCAATGGCCATTTTCGCTGGGGGCATGGTGCAGTTGCAAGCAGCTATGCTGAAACAGATGAGCACACAAGCTACAGGGGAGCGTTCGCCTGAAACCGTGAAACCAGGCACCACGACGTTGCCTTCGTTGCCAGAACCGAAACCAGACACCAGCCCGGTCGACATCATGGACTGGCTTGAGCTTATAGCGACCCCGCTTTCCGACCTGTCAGACGGTTCGGCTACATGGTGGAAGAAGGTCCGAAAGGAAGCAGCGCGAGTCTAGGGCAAATGCAAGTCCACTTGAGAAGCTCAGCATTGGTCCGGAAATCGGTGAGGAGCTCGAGGGTGGCAAATGGTCTCGGGTTAGCAGCCGAGCCGCTTCCATGATTCTTCTTGCGCTGCCGGACTCAGTCAAGACCGAAATGGTGGCCCGTGGGCTTGCGTCATCTACTACCTGCTTGATTTGCAGACTGATGACGTTATATCAACCAGGGGGGGAAGGAGAAAAACTGAAGATTCTCCAGAACCTGTCCTCGCCTCCACAGGAGCAAGATGCCCAGAAGACGGTGGAGGCCCTCCGAGCATGGGAAAGGTGGCTGAGAAGGTGTCGTGAGCTCAATGTGCAGGCACCAGACCCAAGTTTGTTGACCAGAGGATTGAACCACATGGTGAAGTTGTTGCTCGACAAGCGCAGCGATGCAAAGTTTAGGACTTCACTTGTGAAGTCCACGTTGGGTGTCGGCGCTAGCCCGACTTACGACACCGTCGAGAAGTTTTACAAGCATTTGATGGGCGAGGGTGAAGCCTTGGCTGTGGCCAGTGTTAGTGGATCTACAAGCTCCGCTACCACAACGACAACCGCAACCAATAAGCCAGAGCCCCGGATAAAACCAGTTCGGACTGAGACAACCGCGGGAGTTCCAACGCCTCCACCACCACCAACGAGGACCACTTCGGCGCCTACAACTTCGGATGAAGATTCCTCTAAGTCTCAAGGGGATCGCTCGCAGATACCATGCAAGTTCTTCGGGAAGACCTACAAGGGATGCGCAAGAACCTCCAGGTGCCCGTTCAAACACAGCTGGGAAGGCATGGAGAAGGAAAAGAATGGACGTTGCTTGTCGTGCGGAGGAAAGGCCCGCAGCGCCAAGGATTGCCCTCACAAAAAGGGTAATGGACGGCCATCTTCTACTTCTACGCATCGTCCTCTGCTACCTCCCAACAAGAACGTGCGAATCGATGATAACCCTCAGGTGTCCACTATCCCTGGTCGGCACGATCAAGCGGCGGCTTCGAGCACGACCCCGGAAGTGGATATCAAGGAGGTCCTCGGGGATGTTGGAAAAGTCCTGAAGACTATGACTACATCCTCGATCAAGAAGGTGACGGTTGAGGATTGTAAGGACGTCAAGGTAAAGCCTTGCTTGGTTGAGGCTCACATCGCGGAGGACCCTGATGACACCAAGGAGGGCCTCCTCGACAATAGGGCAAGCAACGCTCTTCGACCGCTTTGGTTGAGGAGTACGAACTCCAGGAAAAGTCACTTTGGCTGGAGAGGACACGAAGATCCTCCGGCAGAACCTGAAGGGCACCGTCCTCGTCGAAGACTCCACAGGCGAAGTCCAGCCCATTGTGCCGATGAAAGCTGTTGTGGAGGAACTTGGCTACTCATTGACGTGGAAGAGGGGATCTCTGAGGCTCCATCACCCCACAAAGGGAACCATCGAAGTGGAGATCAAGAACCGGTGCCCAGAGCTTTCTTCCAAGGCTGCGAGGAGACTGACCAACGAGATCGAGAACCACCAGCTTTTGAAGTTGAAGGAGCATGTGGATTCTTTAACAGCCAGGCTGGAGATGCTCAGGAAGGAGGAAGCAAGGTCATGGGATGAGCTGCTTAGGGAGTACATAGCTACAGGGGCGAAGGCAACTTTCCTGAAGATGGTTTTGTCGTGTCCTTTCACTTGTGAACTACTTGAAGAAGTACAAGCGCAACTTCTGTGGGCAGCCTCGCAGGGCAAGTTCACCGATATCATCGGCTCCCCACAGTGTTCAATGTGGCCGACTTCCCAAGCCCCTCGGAGAGGACCAGAGTCTTACCCGATGAGAACACCAACAAAGCCTTATGGACTTTCTTCACTACCTCCGACGCAACAACAACGAGTCCATAGAGCAACGGCAAGGATGGTGAAGCAGTTGATTTTATGGATGGTTGCAACAGCAACAAACAAAGGGAACGTAGGCTTCTTGTTTGATCTCCCCTCTGATGAAGAACGGCTCCATGTGATCCTCAACAGGCCTCTTTTTGGCAGACCGAGATGTGGAAGGCTTTCAAGTCTGTGAGTGGAATGAGAAAAGCCTTATTCTACATGGGTGCGTATGGCCATCGCTCAACCCGCCCTACAACTGTGACCTCAAACTACCCCTTGGTGCTGAACATGGATGGCAACTATGACTTTGGCAGCCCATGTAGTCCAGCTTCACTTTTTGATGCAAAGCAACGTGGGAGTTGATCCAATGGGTTCAAAAAGGTGGTTGTGGCTTCAATTGCCGACCTTCATGAAGGGCGCATGTCTTCGGAAGAGGAGATCGCGGATTTGGGAGCTAAGTTTGCGAAGTTGACGAAGGAGCAGCGTGAACAATGGAAAAACCATTTGCGGAACGACCGCCAGCCTTACCGCTCCGACTGCTCCATATGCATCAATGCCCAGGCCTATGGTTACCAGCGCAGGAGGAGAAGGACTCCGGGATTATACTCGCTGGCGTTGGATTTGGCAGGACCGTTCAAACAGCGAGGACGGGACATGGAACATGAGGACTACAAGTAGATCATGGTTGCTGCTTACCGGTGCCCGAAGGAGTACTTGAACGCAATGTCAATTCCGGAACATGATCGTAGCCTCTACGTCCCTGATGAACCAGATGGAGAAGATGATCCTTTGGAGTTGGATGACGATCAAGCTGAAGGACGAAGCGGGTGAAGGGGAAGTGGAAAGCGAAGGTGAGGAGCCTGGGCCAGAGACCTTGGATGAGGCGGTCGACGACCTGAAAAACCCGACCACGCTTTGACTGACCAAGCCATTGCGAAGGAGGACGGCAGCACATGTGTTGGTGGCGGCCAAAGAGATTCTTCTAGAGCTTCGACAAAGTTGGAACTTATCCACGCTAACAGGGCCCGCGAGTTAAAGGCCGAGGGCTTCAACAGTGGAGTCCAATCTTCGTCGCACCAAAACAGCTGGAGGCGACCATGCAGGCAATGCCACCGCGGAGCTGGGCACAAGATGGGCCAAGCAAAGAGTTCGCGCCCTTATTCGTGGATCAGGTGCATCGCCAAAAAAGTAGCCTATTGTGGCGACAAGTCATGCAGCAGCAGAGCTTTGGTCAAGGATTTTTCTTCAGGTCCGTTGACAACCCCTCCGGCTACATCCTTTGGCAATGAAGTGTGGTTCCGGGCAAAGGACTGGCAGTGAAAGAAGGACAAAAAGCATGATGCTGCACGCGACCGATGGAAAAAGGGGTGGTGCAGGGGACCGTCATCTGAGCTGAGGAGAGGACACCTGGTAATGCGTGAAGACGGTGGATTAATTGTTGCAAAAAGCATAAAGTTTGACGTGAAGGATGTTGAAAATGACAAGGAACTCCGTGATCTCCTACCTCCTGCCGTTGCTGAGGGAGTACCAGAAGGTGAGGATGATGAAGTCGCTCCCTCCAAAAGGCAGGTTGCTGAGGAGATTGAATTGAGGGCGCGCAAGGCCTTGGGAGCAGGAGGAGTTCAATGAAGAAGAGATCCTTGCCATCTACAAGCTTCTGGAAGGGCTTGGCCAGTCCGACACAAGGGTGAGCAAGAAACGGAGTACTACGTCATGTTCTACAGGAGCGTATGTTCGAGGTGGTGTGGCCGGAACGAGAAACAATCTGGAGAACTTCCCAACGCTACCAAGTACCTCGTTGCAGCCGCAAAGAGATATGTTGGTGAAGCAAAGCTTTCGGCGGTTGGGATTTCAAGAAATGCACAGCTTGGAGTTCATCGAGATTCACACAACTTTGTGGGTTCCAAGAACTTTGTGGTCCCCCTTACCAGCTTTGAGGAAGGCCACCTTTGGATCCAAGATGAAGATATCGGTGAAGAACTTTGTGTGAAAAGAACAAGCCCAAAGGGTGAGGAACTGAGGGGCTACATCCAGGAGGCTGAGCGAGGCAAGCCCGTGTCTTTTTCTCCTCTGAAGTGGCACGAAGTTCAGCAATGGAAGGGCGAGCGCATTGTCCTCTTGGCTTACCCACCCCGAGCAACCAAGCTATCGCAAGGGCACATTGAGACGTTGGAGGACTTTGGTTTCCCGTTGGACCCAGCGTCGTGGACCCGTGAAGGTGAAGATGGTTGTTCGGATGAGGAGGAGAATGACGAGCCGAGAATCGGCTCGGTTAGAGCTATCTCGGCTACGACAGTCCCGACGACCTTCGTGGAGATTTGGGATGAAGATCTTCTACCTGGTGGTGGAGCTCACCCACCGGGAGCGAGTGAGAAATAGAGCTGCAGCAAAGTTGATGAAGATTGTCAAAAAGCTGAAGTGCAGTACACTCCGGACATGGAGGAGATCTTGGAAAACCTCAGGAAGAAGAATGAGCCCCTCCAGGTGACGCGTCCAGTAAGCCAGCAAGAGGTAAAAAAGACTTTGGGCGCATGGAAGGAATCGGCGCAACAGGAGTTCGAGAACCTGACCAAGGCCAAGCAAGCTCTGGTTGTTACCAAGCGTCAAGACCTACCAGCAGGATGTCGCATCGTGCCTTGTAAAGGGGTATATACGGTGAAACCGGACAAATCAACAGCTGGCTACCGCAGCAAGACCAGGTTTGTGGCGTGCGGAAATCATGTGCCGGAGGATGAGACAACCTTTGATTTCTTCGCTGCTGGCTTGGACGCAACGTCTTTGAGGACAATGTTGGCGTTTGGGGCAAAGAGGACCAATTGAAGGAGATGGGGAGTCACAGACATGCGCCAGGCTTTTGTCCTGGCAACATGGCTGGGTGGACCTGTCGCTCTTCAACCGCCCTCCATTGCCTTTGAGCTGGACTGGCGGAGGAAGGAGATATGTGGCTAGTGAGACAGGCCATTTATGGCCTACGCGAGTCACCAGCAACGTGGAGTCAGTATAGGGACAGCCAGTTAGCAGAAACCCGATGCATTACAGTGATCGATGGAGTGCCTGTCACCATGAAACTAGAGCAGATGATCTCAGACAATCAGGTTTGGCGAATTGTTCGTGAAGATGGTCAAGGTGAACCCCATGGCTTGTGTATATCGATGACCTTCTGGTTAATGCTGAGGAAGACACAATGTGGGGTTTCTTCCAGCGGTTATCGGCGAAGTGGGAGGTTGATGATTTGGGCGTCCTTGACTATGCGCACCCTATAAAGTTTTTGGGGACAGAGCTACACCGAGTTCCTCATGCAGTTGAAATGGCACAGGAAGGATTCATAAAGGAGCTCCTTCGCTCCTACCACCATGATGGATCCCGATCAAAGTCCCAGGGACCCGAGGAGACGATGATCCTAACAGACGAAGAAGAAAGGGCTCTGATCGATGCAGAACCTGCTGAAACAGCAGGTAGAGAGGCGGAAATCAAGGAGGCTCAGCGACGAGTTGGAGAACTACTATGGCTCATGGGGCGCGCCCGCCCGGACCTTCAACATGCAGTATCCTCTCGGATAACAAGATGCCCGGAGTTGGTGAACAAAATAGGAGTACGATTGCTCGACTACTTGTGCGAGACTCTACACTTCCGTTTGGCCTTTGTGTACCAGGAAGAGAAAGAAGGACACCGACGTGTACGCGGACAGCTCCTTCGCTCCGAGCGGGGGAAGGTCGAATGGATGTTGCGCGGTCTTCTACGGAGATGCGGCAATTGCATTCATGGAGAGCAGGCCGTCAGGCGCTATGTTCTTTTTCTACGGCTGAGTCAGAGCTACTTGAAGCAGTCGAGGGATCGGTGTTGGGAAGGTCAACGAAATGCCTTCTTGAGGAGCTCACCGGAAGGCCCATTGTAATGAACCTCCTGGTGGACGACCAAGCGGCAGTCACTTTGTTGGGCTCCTCAAGCGGGTCATGGAGGACCCGTCATCTACGGGTTCGGAGCAACTGGCTACGAGAACTCATCAACAAGAAGGCCGTGAACCTGAGACATCAACCGGGAGATCTTCAACGAGCAGATCTAGGCACAAAACCATTTACAAAAGAAAGGTTATACCAGCTCATCGCAATGTGGGGCATTCATGATCGACGAGGAGAAAATGTTGAAGGAGCGGCAGTGCGGGCTTTTGAGGTAAATCCCACATGATTGTCAAAGCTTCTGCTGCTATGCCAATGGTGTTGTGTATGTGCTCAACGAGAGAAAGAAGATATGCAAGCAGACATTCCTTGGGACCTCTACCTGGCGGTGATGATATTAGCCATTGCCATTATTGGTCTGTGGGAAGGAGCAAAGGCCTGTTTGAGATCGAGGCAAGCCAGGGTGAAAGCACTAGGAGCCAAGGCGGACAAGGAAACGTGCAAGAAGTTGACAAGAGGAGAACTTCAAAGGCTCCTGGCATTGGACCCTACGTCCCTGACGAATGACTAGAAGCTACGACTGGTTACTTTGCGGGAGAAGTTCAACTACACGATGCCAAAGGGCTCTTCTCCAATGCCAAGGTTTCCTTTGCGGCAACAGTGCTGAGCGAAGCATCGGCGTCATCAAAAACCCCACCTCCTACAAGTACGTCCTCGGTTCCATCTACGTCAAGAACGAATAGGCAACCAAGGGCGGTTGAAACCAAGGATGCATGCACACAGGCCGATCTGGCCTTCACGCGAGTCGAGTCCTACCAGCCGGCGATGATGCGCACTTTCGCTGGCCCCTTCCTACAAGTTCCTGGCGGAGATAAGCTCCACATCTATCCAGATTGTTGGGGACTTCGAAATACATCAAGAACACAATCGTTCAACTTGTGTAGATGCTGTGCTGAAAACAACGGTCATCGAATTTATTGAGACCGCTTCAGCCTTTGCAGTCGAAGCGAGGAGGAGTGCGGAAATCAGCATTCCATGCCCGTGTTTGCAAGCTCTTGAACTGTGTATATGAAACTGCAGTTATGCTTCAAGCATACGTCGTTGGCAGTCAAGATGATGCTAAGCAATCTGTCATGCAGAAATCTGCGAAGCTTTGTAAAAGGCAGTGGCATCATGGACAGTTAGTACTTTCGTTGCCGCGACACAAGAAAAGCTTGTAGTCGGCGCTGCGATGGGTTCAGCATAAGACCGGCTGCTCAATTTGAATTCTACATGTTTCGGGGCCCCGACGGTCGGGGGGCGTGCGCATGCATACTAATATACGTTCATGCGTGCATGCGTGCAAGTACATGCATGCATACATGCAGATATACATGGACACATATACTCGCAGCTTGAATCGCAAACCCCTTCACACAGACACACACACACACATACATACAGATCCTCAGGCGGATAGATGGTCAAACAAGCACGGGATGTTCACCTTGTTTGCAGGCCTTGGACATCTGGCGCATGGAGACCAAGATAGAGGTGCGCGACCCTTGATATCCCTTGTTGCCACGAAGCTTGAGCGTTTGTATACTCCTGCCCTGCACCCGGCAGGTCTTGTTCGAGGAAGTCTTCAAGATCCTGCCACAAGTTTGGCCGGCTCAGGATGAACACGAGGACGAGGAGGAGGACGTCGGGCAGCAAGGCGGCTTGGCGGCTTCAGACTCCGGGGCCGAACAAAAAGTCGTGTCTCTGTGGCCCTTCTGTTCGGCGAAGAGGTGAAAGGCGCTGCAGGTCGGCTTTCTGTTTTGGTTTCCCGCCCGCAAAGCTTGCCCGTGACCGTTGCAGCTACACGTGCACCTAGTCCGCGGGCAGCCTCTACGACCCGGCTTGAATTCAGAGACTTCATAGATACCAGCAGGACGAGCAGGTGCCACAAAATGGCAATACCAAGCGACCTCGGCCGTCTGAAGCACGTGCAACTCGCAGAGCCGTCGAAGCGCACGCATCGCGCCACAGGAACCGAAGGTGCCAAGACCTTCAAAGTTGCTAGGTGTCGAGCAAAAAATAGAAACAGCGCGGGTGGGTCTTTTCTCCGCATCGCGGAAGAGGTAGACGGAGTGCGCAGTTGAGTCTCGCTGGCAGGTTCGGGTCACTGCAGCGTGAGTTCCACGCCCAGGAAGACGACCAGCGTCCAGGAGCCCGTCCGACCAGTGCACACCCCTGGCAGTACTCATGCCTCGTTCAGGGCTAACTCACAGGTCGGGGCTCAGATCTCTTCCGAGCCTTTTGAAAGCGGCTTGGAGGATGTCTTCAACAACTCCTCCTTTAAGCACATTCGCGCAACCAGCGCGCGCAATGCCGATTCCTGCAGCTTGCCTGAACTGAGCTTCTTGGCACTGCGATGTTCAGTGTCGTGTTGCGAAGTTTCGAGTATGAATATGACGGAGTGTCAGGAGTGGCTGGCGAATTCACATCTTCGTAGAAGGCCAGGACCGTCCTGTCGGTTTTCGGTTTCCGTTGATCGCGGGTGTGTTCAATCCTGGCCGCCAAGGATGTCCTGCTAGAGCCACCTGGCATGGGTTTCTGATCCTGAGCGGGTTTTGCTTGCCGTTGACTTCTCACACTCCGACTGCTCAAGAGCAGTTGGAGCAGTTGACTCTGAGCAAATGGGCAGATCGACTCTCCACCCCTGCTCCAGGTGACGCTCCACAACTTGCACGCGACGAAGAGTTGGAGATCATCTTGACACAGCCAGGCGCGGGGCGCGCTTTTTCAATGCCCGAAGGGCATGGGTTTTGTGCTGCCAGCTATGACTGGCATCGTATGTCGAAGCCCTGAAGGGGCCAGCGCTGTGCAATCCGTTCTACACCAGTTTGGCAGGCTGTTGGAGTCAGGTGCACGGTGTGGCTCTGTTCCGACTGATGACGGCTTTGCAGCCGGGGATGGCTCGAACCAGCCTGAACAAGTTGTACTCCTCCAGCATCTTCAAAGCCCGACCGCCATGGCTCGGAACTCAAGTGCTCACCGAGACACACAAATTTGATTGTACAGAAGTCGAAGGGAAGAGCTCCTAGCGCTTCCCTTCTGCGCCTGGCCAAGCGCTGTCAGCCTGCAGACGGATTGTTTTTTCGGAATTTGTCACGCGAAGGCGGAGGCTGGCTGAGTACGGAGCGACAGAGAGAGAGAGAGAGATCGAGACTTGGCAGAGACAGAGAGCGAGAGACAGACGTTTGCACTGCAAGCTCCAGTCACAACGCGAGAAAGCAAGATCGACTATCGGAACAGGAGTTGCCGCCGTACAGGAGACTTTTTTTGGATATCCAGGCAGCAATGAGGTTGTGATGCCGTCGATGATGCAAACTAGAACTGAGAGGTTGCCAGGCCTCCAAGAACGTTATAATATATATATATATATATATATAGTGCAATACAATATATAATATAATATAACATATATATATATACTATATACTTCTACAATTATATTATATATATATATATAGAATATAGAATATTTATAATAAATATACTATATATAATCTATATATATATATAATATATATATATATATATGTATATATATATATGTATATGGTAATATATATATATATATATCTATATATATATATCTATAATATATATATATATATATGTATGGTAATATATATGGTAATATATATATATATACAAATAAATAAATAAATATATATATATATATATATATATATATCAGGCTATATGAAAGAACAGGCTACATCAGACTCTATAGGAACTCAAGCCTGGATGGCGCAGGGGGGCAACTCCAAGCTGCTGCGCAGTAAACGGGCACATTGAATCCCTTGAATCGAAGCTTGCAGCAACGACGAGAGCAATGCGGTCCCATCGCTCAGTTGGCCTATGCCTCGACACGATCAGGTTCCAGAGAGTTTTGTTGTGGGAACGTCTTGGCCGCCAAAGTTGCCGGAGATGATGGTAGCAAGCAGAAGCCGTTCTCTGCTTGCAAAGCTCTCTGTTTGCTTGTGATTTTGCTAACGTGGGTGAATATCCCTTAGGTGAAAGCCGTCGGCGATTCGGGTTCAGTCCCTGGATAGCTTACTGGCTTTGTTGTGCAAGTTGCACAGATCCTAGCCCGCGCTTCCGTCAAAGAGTCTGCAGAGTTTCTGAGAGTTTCTGCAGTTGAGGGTGCATTCTTCGCTTTGGTTTTCTTTTGGGATGGAGCCTTGGGTTCTCATTTCGCAGCCCTTCGAGAATCAGCCCTCGCTCAGAGACTCGCACCACAGAGGATCCATGTTCATGGTACCGGTATGAGCTCATTCCAGGCGCGAAGTGATGAAAGCCACTCCCAGCGATACCCTCTCAGCCATGACATATCATGTGACTCGCCACTTGTTTGACTCAATGATTCTACGTTTCGGAGTTTGGAAAAGCAAGATGTCTCGGAGAGTGATAAGAAACACTCAGACGAAGACGAAGAACACCGTGTCGGCCACGGGAGTAAGGGGCAGTTTTCTTGCTTGGACGGAGGGGATGCCTCTTTCTAGTTTGCTGAAATGCCTTGCCTTTGGCTTGCTTGCCACACATGCAGTAAAAATCCAATGCCCTTCCCTCGCAGCGTGAAGAACTCGATCTTCCCAGCTCCCAAACGAATTCGGCACTTCCGACTCTAAGGCAAGAGAGACAGCCCACAGCCCCCCAACCGAAGCAAAAAGTAGACAAAGTAGACGAAGTAGACGAAGTAGGCGAAGTAGGCGAAGCCATGAGCACCTTAGCTCGGCCTCTTGGCGGCCCCGCTCGGCCACTGGCAGCAGTGAAGCAGGAGAAGCCGGGCTCGCCAGGCCAGGCTCTAAATCCTTCGAATCCTCGGATTTCCTCGAGATAATGGGCATGGTTTTGCGCGGATTGCTCTTGCTCTCCTGTCCTTGGAGGTCTCAAACCCGACGTCTTGGCCGCGGTCCCCGAGGACTGCAGCTGACTTCCCGCGCAAGTGCCGAAGACTTGCAAAGATTTGGGGACCTGAAAAGAAGGCGGCTGGCCGATCAGAATCAGAAACGGGCCTTCTGCGCTTGCAAGGTCAGAATCTCCGAAACCCAGCAGAGCGGAGCGGAGTGGAGCGGGCCGAAGCCAAGAGCTTGCAAGCCTTCGGAAGGTTTGGCCCCATCAACCAAACGGCGGCTTCACAGTCACGAGGCCCTAAATGGAGGTATCTGCCAGTTCTGCGAAGTGCTTGGAGCCAAGTGCCGATGAACTGCGTCAAGCTGGCATGATTGGCCATGTTGGCTAACCGAAGAAAACAGACACGGGTGCCTACACGTTTGCCTTGAAAGCGGCCTTAACCCTGAGGAGGATCACACCCAGCAGGCCTGACGATTACAACTCAGAATGCGCAGTGTAGAGGTTGCAGAGGGCGTTTATGGACACGCTAGGCCCGTTGCTGTCGGAATGCTGGTGTTCATTAACCTGTTGATCCGGAGTAGTATGAAACAGATTCACGCCATTTTCCTTTTCGGTAGTTTGGTTTGTTACCGGCAACTCGCTGACGAGATATATCACACGAACTACGCTCACGCAGTAAACATGCCGACCGCATCTTCAATGAGGTCGGGTGTCTTGAGCTCAGGCCAGGGTTCCAGAAGCACATGTTGACGGCAGATGGCGGGATAATTTGCAGTCTGCCTTCTGCCTTTGAAGGACGCCTCCGACTTGCCAGTCGAGCTTCCCAGGCGGGCACGGATCGGAAGCTGTCACAGGACTTCCTTCCGTTGCCACCGTTTGCGTTTGGCATGATGCGGAGATGAAGCGTAGAATGTCGAGCTCCAACACCTCGGCAGGGCACTTCGCACAGTGGTGGAGACCTCCGAGTTCCAACAGCTTGTTGACAAGCTGGTCCAGCAGCACGACCCGTGGCTGAAGTCCAGTACTCCTTGAAGGTTCGAGCTTTGACCACATGCAGTCTGCTTCCAAATCCCCCATTTAACGGAGCTCGTGCGCTTCCGGAGACGTTTACTTGTAGCGCAAGGCACCGTGTGCCGCATGCCCGACCCGTTCCTTTTTCACCTTCCTCGACTCGTCGCTGTCGTCGCTGTGCTCTGCTCTGCCGACTCTGCCTTTGAGTCAGAGGCTCGAGAGCTTCAAGAAGCACGTGCTCGGACTCCTACATCCTCGGGTCCTCCAGTGCATATGACGCTTGCCGAGTGGGCCAAAGGGACTTGGTTCAGAGTGGGGACGGCATGTCTCGTTCCGGGGGATTCAGGCGCAAACTTCGGGCTTATGGTTTGTTTCGGGATGCTGGATACTGTGTTATCACTGTGCTAATAGAAGTTCCGGGTACTTGAACTGTCCTTGCCTGATATGGCCTTACCCCGCGGCAGAGGGAAAACGATTTGCAGGGTTCTTCGCAGCACGTTCCGTCGACTCAAGCGTCGCAAGGTGTGCCCGTCCTGTCTGAATGTCCTTAGCTGCTGTTTGGCTACGAAGGGGCTGTGAAGCTTCGCGGTACCACAGTGCGAGTTCAAACCTGTGAAGGTGCTACTAGCCTGCTTGTAAATCTGAGGGCATCTGCAGACTTTGGCTTGGCTTCGAAAGATACCCTGAACTTTGGCAACCAGGTGGGAGGATTGGATGGATGCCTAGTTGGGGTACTGGCCGTGCCGATTTGACCGACGGTGCTGTTGCTGCTGTTTTCTCTGAAGAGTTTTATCGAACAAGCAGATGCGTTGGGAGATCTCCAGAGCATCGTTCGGAAACGGAATAACTCGGACGTCCAATCTCATCTCGTTGGAGTCATTGATCTCACAGACTTGAGGATGAACTAGACGACCCCATACAGTCCAATACTGTTTGGGATCGACAGTCTCCAATCCCTATGAGCTGAAAATCCAGTGGTAATTAGCAGGCATTTTCCTTGATAATATCTTTGCAGTCATAGTATATGATGTATTGTAGTAGGGTCGTCCGATTTTTAATACTGCAGGCCCTTACATGGGTGGTTGTCAAAATTATGGTCCCTTGTTGGGTCCCTAATATAATACGGCACCCAATATCTAGGGTACCCAAAAAGGGACCCTAATTTTGACAACCACCCACATGACAAACCTCCAGCAATGTCTTGCAAGGAAGAACTCGAGGGGCTTCCAGTCCGTTTTGATCCCTTTGCAACAGGCGATGCTAGCTGTGTCCCCCTTAGGAACTACCTGCCAAAGAAGTGTGACGAAATCTGATTCCAAAACCTTAAGCCCCAAACCTAAACTTCTTTGAGTACTCCGTAGTAGCCCTCAGAACCTGGAACCTAGCCCGTGGCCCTACTGAGTCTACAGTTCACTCCTTCCTCCTCTCGTCTCGTCAGGCCATGGAGCGCATGCTGTGGCTCGGCGGCTCCCAAACAGTCCACTCTGCTCTTCCTCTCTCTCTTCTTCCTTCCTTCCCTATCTCTCTCTCTGGCTTTTCTCCTGTGGCGCAGAGTGTGACATGCCGACTCTCCCCGGATCTGGGGGGCGGACGGCGGGTGCTCTCCGAGGTCCCCGCTGTCGAACGCCTCGAACATCTCGCAGTCCAGGCGACGGCAGTGCTCGAATGGGGCCTCCTCGCGGCAGAAAGAGCTATGTCCGCGTGGCCGCGCTGCCGCGTTGCCGGTGTTTCACTTGAAAAACCCCCAGGCTCGGGTCAACGCCAACATGATCCTCGAAGCCTGGGAGCGGCAGGAGCTGCACTTGCCTTTTCTTGCCATTCCCAGACTCCTCGAAGTCCAGTCGAGAGCAAAGGCTTGTTTCGGCGAGGAGCCTGTCATGTCTCCGTTTCGGCTTTGCACACGGATTTGCTACAAGACTTGACCCGTTGGCAAAACGGGGGCGACAGAAGCGGGGTGCTTCAGAGATGAGAGCGCAGGCATCCCCCGAAGAGAGGAGGCCAAGTGACAAACCGTATTGCCTCCTTTCGAGGAGTCGGAGGATGACTCCTTGCTGGAAGTGGAGGCCCGAATCTCATCTGGGCGCCTCGGCACCACTCATGACCGTGCACCTACGGGGCTTCCAAAGATCAGGGACCCCTCAACTTGACAGAGATTTCGGTTGTCAGTGGATGCCGTGTGAGTAGACCTTGTTCAGCCACTGGAGTTGAAACCGGGTTGCAACATGCAAAAAGACGCCCGCCGTGCTGCAAGTGAGTCCTGCATCGTGCTGTCCCTGCAATGTTGGCTAAGAAGAGAAAATCCCACTGCAGAGCAACACGCAGCTTAGGACATCACGACAAAAACCTAGTGAATTCAGGCAGAGGTCATCCGGAGCTATCCCCCTCCAGGTTGCAAGCATGAGCCGGCATCCCAGGTACCGGCCCAGGGCGAACCCGAGAGCGAGAACGACGGAACAAGTGAAGATGTCTGGATGCGCCGCTTGGCAAACTCAGACCGGGTTTGGGGCCGCCAAGCACATGTATGAGGGATGCTTGAAGTTGCGCTGTGCACTGAGAATTTGGCAGCCAAGCCCAAGCCAATAGCCCAATAGCTGTTTTCACGCCGGGCCTGAGATTAACCTTCGTTTTCGAAGTCTCGGCATGGTGAGGTCATTTGCAGATCTGCTAGCCTGTGCAAAATGAGCGCAGTAGGCCAAAGCATCTCGTCCAGGAATGGCTTCGTGACCGTTGCGAATCGTCAGCCTACGCTGTGTGCTGGCTGAGAAACAGTCAGGGTTCTCGGGAAGATTCGATTCGAGTCCGGGCACATCTCTCCACCCAGCGTGAAACTAAGGCTTGTGCTTCGTTGCTGCTCTTGGCAAACCTTCTGTGGAGGGCATGTACCCTGCAAATCTGGGGCCATATTGCCGCCTACCAGCCTCTCGGCTACTTGGGGCTCTCAGGACTGAAGCACGGAGTGCTCATCTCGCTACTCGTAGGAATCCATCGGCAAACTTGGGAAAGGACTCTCGCTGATCATCTGCGAATCGTCCTGAAGCACCAACGCAAGCATGTAGATATGCACCAGTACAGCTTTCGCCGTGCCCGCAGGAACGAGCATCACCGAGCATCGTTCGAATCGTACTGCCTTGAAACGTGTCATGTTAGTGTTAGCGTGCAAGTTCAGGGCAAGCACCAATGCTGAAAGGCTGGGTCGTGGTGAGCCACCTTTCTGGCTACATTCCCGTCGGAGAGCCATGCATCAAGGAACTAGATATCCTAAGCCATCACGCGTGGTCTGTTGAAAATGCTGATACCGTCCCCACAGCGATACCACAGGCTTGGCTTGAGTCCTGGGAGTGTCGACATCAGCGCAGATGCTTGGAACACCCTGCTGAAAGTAGCTGGGCTGCCTTGGCACACGACGGTGCGACCAGACAATGCTTCGAGCTACCATCCTTGTCGCACTTCTGGTTTGATTCTGTTGTTCTCAGATGCTTCATGATGATTTATCCCACTGCTGTCAGTATTTGAAGGGAGCTCTTTCCGAATCCGGAAGGTTACGTAGCGCACACCTCCTGACCGTGAAAGAGAGGTTGGGGATGGCGGCTTTGCCAGCCTGTTCCTGATGGACTTCCTATTGCGGGCGGCCATACTAAGACGCAGGTTTTGGTATCTTGGCTTTGCATTTCTGTAGGGATGCAGACACATGACTGGGGTCAAGGCTAGCGATGTTCTCTTGAGGCGAAGCTGGCTGAATTTAGTGGATGCGGCAGTTGGTATCATGTGCATCGTGGAGATCACGTGGCTGGTGCTCGAGGGCACGCCTTCTCGTGATACTTCCTTCGTACATGTGTTCTTCGTTGCCAGAATCTCTCGAGCCGCAAGGCTGATCAAGGAGACGGTTCAATTCACCAATCTGCAGCTCTTGGTGAAATGTTTGATCGCCAGCAAGGGCATGTTGACCTGGTCCTTTATGCTGCTCGCTGTGTTGCAGTTCATGGCCGCAATATTCCTCGGCTTGCTTGTGGAGAACTACCTCTTGCACGATAGTGCAGCTCCGGTGCAAGCGAAAGAAGAAGTATTCAGATATTATGGCACTTTCACTCGTACTTACTTGACGACATTTGAGATAATGTTCGCAAACTGGGCCCCGCGGCTTGGCTGGACCTTGAAGCATGGTTGGCTACTGGTTTATACTGGTCTTCCAACACCCCGAGTTCTTTTGGCTTCTTTTCGAACTGAGTTTGAGGTCGTGTCGCGTTCTCGTCGACAATATCAGCGAGTGGTTCACCGTCTTCTTCCTGGTCTACCGCTGCTGTTCTTCACTACTTCTGTGGGTAGAGGGTCAGTTAGTTGATCAACTTTGGGCCGTCATGCTGGAGTTTTGAGCAGATACAGGCTGCATTTTTGGCTTCGCCGTGCTGAACGTCGCCCCGTGGCTTCAAGCGAGAGCTCGCCATAGGCACAGGCCTTCAGGGAGGATGCATCGTAGCTGCTTGAGCTAACAGGATCTGATGTCTGCAGCTGCAGCTGTCTTCTGAAGTTTACCACTCGCCGGCCATACCGAGTTCTTGAGAGCACCGGGGAGAGCTTTCCTTCACGGTCCTTTGTTTCCGGTCTGGCACCCGGCCGAGGTGTCTGCCGTGTTCATTCAGCAAACGATGAAAACCGCTTCGTCTGATGAAGAGCTTGCTTTCCGTCAGAAGGACCGGGCTACTCCGAAACACGATGTGATGGTGCTAATCGGTAATCTTTGGCTTTGTCCCTGAAGGGTACCTGAGAAATTTAATCCAAATTCAATCTCTCGTCATGCATATCTGCATGCCCCTTCGAACTGCACCACATTGAGAAGGGGTTCGTGCCTGGACCGGGGAGAGCACGGGTCGCCGCCAAGTTTGTGTGAAGCCCTGAGAGGAGAAGGACATTATGCTGTACAATCGCAAGGCCTGGAGCTAAAGCTTCGGTCGTAGCAGTTTCCGGGCCCTGTTTTCCGTAGGTGAAGAAGCTCTTCCAGTCGATCGACAGTTCGGGAGACGGCAACATCAACTTGGAGGAGAGCTTCCCCTTCCGATGTCGCGACATTCCAAGCAGCCCTGTCTTTCGAGGAGTTTGAGAAATTGGTCCAGTCACCGAAGCTGCGCTTCTGGATGGCACAGCTGGAGTGGCTTGGGCTGCATCCGTCGGCCTTGAGGCAGCAAGCTGGGCTGACCTCGAAGCTAAGATCGCCTTGCCGGAATGTTGCTTTCGAAGGTTGCCAAGTCGACAGACTCTTCACTGTTAAGTTCGGCGTCGAATCTGTTGATGTCTCATGAGAGCTGTAGAGCTCGCGTATCTACATTCCACATGTTCCCCTCGCGCGAAGGCATGCCCTGAGAACCCCAACCCCCGTCGGAGTCGAGCTGTGATGTGAGGCTGGAGTACCATGACTTGATGAGCCTCTTCGAAGCTGGGTTCTGCAGCACCGTATTGCTTTGCCTTTGCTTGGATCGTTTTTGGTCTTTAAGTCTAGGTAGAACCAGTTTGAAGGAAGAGTTCGGGCAGTCGGCCTCCCTCACCAAGGAGTTTCTGGACAATGGAGATGGCAACATCACGTTCCTTTGCGATGAGATAGCCTTTGCGGATCGGGATGTTCACGAGGTCGGCTTTTGGCATTCAGCTTAGCTGCGAGAGCAAAGGAGGCATCCACTACCTTCTTTAACCTGGCTACACTTCTCGGTATTGAAACCCTAAACCCTAAACCCTAAACCCTAAACCCTAAACCCTAAACCCTAAACCCTAAACTTGAGAGGCCTGCTGTGCAGTTTTTTCTGCAGCTTTTTCCGAGGCTGGCCGAGTTCATTGAGGGTGCTGGGCGTCTGCGTGGGACCGCCAAGGCCGCCCGGCCGACTGTTTGCTTTAGGGACTTGAGGGATGTGGGACTTTCCGAAAATTAGGGGTACCTTATTTGGGGATCCTTATAAACAGGATCCTACTATTTAGGGCACTATAATAGGGTCCCCTATTTTCGGAAACCCCTATGTGGTGATGAGCTCGGGCTCGGTGTTCTTAGCGCTTCGCGAAGGTTTTTGCAATGAGCTCTGAGGCTTTGGACATCTGGCGCATGGAGACGAAGATTGAGGCGAGGGCCAGGGCACCAGTTTTACGCGCGAGCTTCAAATGGCCGACTTGGAGGAGTATCGCTTGTCACGGGCAGCGAGTAGTGGTGGATGGTAGGTGAGCTCGAATGTCTTCTGAAAGCCTGTTCGTACAAGTACGGCAAACAGCGAATCTACCTAGACCCTTGCATCCTGCTGCCTCTAGCCTTGTGTGCACTTATACCGTGATCCACATACCGTATAAAATCGCAGCACGTCGCAGCTTGCAGAGTTTGGCTTCACCTCTTCTCACTGCTCGCCAGGTGCTTTTCGAAGAGGTGTTGAAGATACTGTCCACGCAGCTTGGCTGGACACGTTTCATCTCAGGTGCTGCTCGTTGAGGGGGCAAGGAAGCTTCTTCGGGGATCATCCGGCTTTGGGGATATGAGGATAACATTTGATTGTCTCAGCAGTGACTCAGCAGCGCTGCAGCTCGTCAGAAGTTCAGACGGTATTCAGGTCCTTGGCACGCGTGGGTTGGCAGGCGCTTCATGAGAATAGTGAATGAGCATTGTCTCGGTTGGCTAAAGAACCGAGCAAAAGAACTTGCCCTGAACGCTTCAGCAATCAAGTCGCCAAGCCCTCTTGCAATCAACCAGCGCTGGCGCGTCTCGCGGTCTTGGGACGCAAAAGGCCGGAAAAGGCAGCGTTGGGCTATGAACAGATCTTTGCATCCTACAATCCAGCTTCAAACTCCCATCTCCGAGGCATACAGATGTAACGTCCCTGCGCGACGTGGTGGAAACCCAAGGCAGGCTACTGGGCCTACTCAGGTCTTCATAAAGACTTCGTGCAGTACTCCAGATATCAGAGGTCTGTAATCACTTTTGTCCATGACCCCAGAGCATTAGCTGCGGCTGAACAAAGTCGCGAGGCTTTGGACTCTCTGTCGCTTGGGGCAGAATTGCGATGTGTCAGGAGTGCGGGCAGAGATCCAGTACGTAACAAAGACTTGAGATATGCGCGGCCGGTTTGTGCAGAGTCGAGGATCGAATCAAGGCAAGGTCAGGCGACAAAAGGCTGCGGCTAGGTCAACTCCCTGCCGAATGCGGCTTTTGGGCTGGTGCTTAGCGCAGATTGTGATGCCTGGTGTTCTAATACAACAGCAGCGGCCGTCATTGTGGTGTCATGATAGGCAGTTTTGGGCACTCTAGTGCCGCTGAGCCCATACGGGGTCCTTCAAGGAACCAGGGGCGTCACGTGTTGTTGTGTTCCTGAAGGAGTTTTGGTAGCTCGCACCCGGAGTGTTCCTGAGCCGTCTGTCTCTTTGCAGTTTCGAGTCCGATGGAGAAGGTGACCAGTGTGGTGCAGGACTTCCTTTGAACTGCTCTTTGTGCAGGTTCTTTGTTTTTTCAAGGGCCGGGGGAGCGAAGGTACCAGGAACATATGTGGATATGAGGCCATCGCGGTCTGAAGCATTGACAGTTTAGCTGGAAATTCAATTCTTTGCCGGGGTTTCGGATTTCGACAGCCTCCTCCTTTCGCATCCGCTGCCTTTCATCTAGCTTCAACATACACACACACACAAGCATCACTGTATCCACTGGAGGACGTTTTCAACAACTCCGCCTTCAAGCACATCCGGACCACCAAGACAAGGGAGGACTTGGGCAAGAGTGATCTTGAGATGGAGATTTGACCATGCCGAACTTTAGAGGCATGTTTTTGCGACAATTTCAAAGGGGTATGTCGGAAGAATGGTCGTCATGTTGACAGAACCATTTCGAACCTCTTGTATTCTTTCTGACATACCGCGGGAATACACACAGGCTTGCTTCCTGAATTTTCGGAGGTAGCTGTTGGGACTGTTGATCTGCCCAGTTGTCTGGCGCACGCCAAACCGCAGCCACTCCCAAGCCGAACTTTGCATCATGTCGAACTGGTCTGCAGCTTTCCGATGGGGCCGCCTTGTTGAAAGGGAGCTCAAATGTCAACCGAGAGTGTCTAGCAGCAAGATCGGAAGAGCAGGCTGACATGTTGCCACTTCGACACTGGTACACAGTGTCAGCTGTGCTCAGTACAGTGTACAGACTACGTCGGATCCGAGCGGAATGCCAAGCACGCTCTGCTCGGAAGCAAGCTCCCACGAGAAGTTTCAAAGATGATTACGGAGCATGCGGGTAGAGACCCTTTGACTCCTAAACGCGTGGCCAAAGCTCTGCAGCCCTGCCTTGACTGGTTTGGGGTGTCTTTGAGTGATTGTGGCCAGACAGGCAAATTTACTGGGTTACATGTGGAGGAACCAGATGTATCAGCTTGTAAATCTACCTGTAGGGTCAAGTGCAGAACGACCTCAGGCCATGCTTCGCACCCAGCACTTGCAGGAAGCAGAGCGCCGCTTCCGGGAGATAGCTGAGGCTTACGAGGCCATTTTGCCCGGACATGGGATTGTTTCAGATCTCTCTTCGATTTAGCTCGAGCTCGCACTTATGGTGATTCTACCCTGTGACATCGAGGGTGCTAACCCAGAAAAGTGTGGGCCGCTTGCTTCAGCTTTTGGAAGACATGTCACCGAATGGAACACATCAAACCTTTGGATCTATGGACGCTATGCCATGCTGCGCCACTACGCCCTTACTTAGGACTGGCCAGAGGCCCGTCAGATACCATCAGGGTAGAACAGATCAATGTCAGTTCGCCACCTTACACTGCTTCTTACTTGACTTGATGGAAACAGACGCTGAGCAAAACCACGCATGACACATCGGAAGCTCTTGTTCGCCGTTTTTCGTATGATGCTATGTCGAAACCGGAAACAGCGCTTCGATCTCTGCCTTCAGCCTTCGTGACGCCGACCTCACCGACCTGAATTTTCCAGATCTGAAACCTCTGCTGGCAGGTCTTATCCGATCCGGAGAGGCGGAGGACAGGGCAGCAGAAATGCACTTCTGTGTTGCTCGTGGTCTTGCATTCGCACTTTTGGGCCTCTACGTTTATATTATTACATGCAGAAGGGTTCTTGAAGGTTCCGTTCTGAAGCCCACGGTGAGGACGTACGACGCTGGTGGCGGTGGTGCTGGCGGCATGAACTTCGACTTCGGAGGGTTTCCCGCTGCACTTACCTTGTGAAGCTTGTCTAGGAAGGGTGTCTGCCACATCAAGATGGCCCCTATTTGCAATGGTGACTGTCTACCTAGTGCCTCCCCACGAGTGTGCGGAAGCGCAGAAGCCTCGCATTTGGGGAGGTTCGATTTCGGCTTCAAGGATCCCAAGGACCTTCGACCGGATGATTCAACTGCTGAATGGTGTATTTGGGGTTCTTGGCAGTTTTTCATTTGCGAGTGGTGCAGAAAAGCCAGACGATATGAAGACTTGCTCAAGGCCGGGCGCTTGCAAGCCCAAGCAGAGGTTTTTTAAACGTGACATGTCTTCGAGTCGTGTGATCCGTGATCTTTGCTTGCTCTGCGCCTGTCGATTAAGATTTCACGAAGCCTCCTGCGCGGGTGAGGATCTCTTCAAGGAGATGTTCGGCAGTGAGGACCCGTTTGCAGACTTCCACAAGTTCTTCGACGATGCCCTGTCCTGAGAACCGAACCACCATGAAAGACTTGTCGCGATGGTCTGTCAATGGTCTGTGTCGCCATACATTTCGCGACGTACAGGGTGTGCTCTTCTCAGCGACAAAATTTTTGCAGTTGCAAGCTGCTGATCACTTGCGACAAGGGCGAGCACGCCCTGAAGGCTTTCCCATCAGCACATGCACAAGCAGCAGGCTGCATGTTTAACGTCTGAACGAGCTGGGCCTTCGCTGTGAGGAGGCGTAGGTTTCCAAACAAAGCCGCGGAGGATCAATAGAACCAGAGCTGACACGAACCTCCTTGGATTTCTGCTGCGCTGAAGAGCCTGCACCGTGTGCTCTGCTGGGCTTCGGACTGGCCTGGAACAAGGCATGCGCGCCTTTCGCCGCCGCGGAAGGTGTAGCGATTGTGTTTGGAAGGACATCGAACACAGATGAATGCGGAATTGGTGAAAGCACTGGCAGGCGCAGTGAATTCGAGATGTTGCATGAAACGTGGCCACATTGGCATGCATAGAAAAGTGTGGCAGGCGTGGGTTAACAGGCATATTTGACAGATTTGTGTTTAGGTGCTACACTTGGTTGAAGACACAACATCCATAGAGAAAAAGCAGGAATTCATCGGCCTGCGTGGGGATTCATGGCATTGGCCAAAGTGTGGATTTTGAGGAGAGCGTGCCTGGCAGACGACAGCGCGGTGCGAAAATGTGTAAAAGAAGAAAGTAGGCGAAAAGTTGCTTTTGATTCTTATTTAAGGGGGAGACGTCCTTCCACTTCAGAGTCTGGCGTTTTTTCTGGCTGAAGGTTTAGGGTTGAGGTTGGGGGTTAAAAGGTCTAGGGTTTACGGCTTAGGTTAAGGATTGAGGATTTGGGCTTGAAGATGGCGGCTTTTCCCATTTACAACATGGCCCTTTCCCAGCAGACTGTCAAGGTGAATGAGGCTTTGGGGACACTGATGCAGTTCAGACTGCAGACTTCAATCGTTCGAAAATCTCCCCGACTTTATATATATATATATATCCTGAGGCATATGTGTAACAGAAATTTCACAAGAACGGGAATTTTGAATTCACTAGTGGGATGCAAAACCCGTGCTCGTTTTTTATTTTTACAGCCGCACAGCGCAGAAGCACACCCTGTCATAAGGATGTGAGTACTGGTTCATAACCCCCCCACCCGCCCACCCCACACGGGCAAAGTAACATGCCGACACAGGAGCAAAAACACCGTATGTGTTTCGCCTCTTGATGCGCAAAAACCCAAGTAAATAGACACATTCCAGCAAGGGAAAGCGCGGAAGGGCAACACGCAGGAGCAGTCCGCAGGTGTAGAAAACACTGCAAATACCATAGGATTCGGCACTTCGGCAAGCAATTACCCCCTTCTCCCCCACCCCTCCCAACCCCACCGCCGTGGAATGGACCCTCCGCAGCGGCAAGAGCGTACGTGCCTGGCACAACGAGACGGGAAACTTTTGCCACCGGTTTTTTGCATCACCAAGGCCCAGAATATCCCGAGTCATCGGAGCGAGTCAGAATACTTCGAGACTCAGAGGCTCGCGCTCGCGTTCTGAGAGTGTCGGAGATCTGAGGTGCAGACGACCTTCGAAGACCTCGGAGATCCTTTCCAGAAGGCCCCAACCGGAGCCCGAAGGGATGGGTTAGCCAACTGGCCATGGCCAGGGCCCGAAGAAACTCTGTCATGCTGGATCTCTGGCCCACAGCAGTCATGGCACAGGTTCACAAGATCTTTACGACTTTACGATGACGGAAAAGATCAGAAAGAAGAGTCAGGGATGTGCCCGCAAAGCGTAAACACCCCGCCCCCCCCGAACAAAATGCCAGGCTTTCGAGGGCCGAGCACATGCCAAAGGTGCAGGCAGCCTGTTTTCTCCAGCCGCAGTTCTGGAAGCCCACAGCATCGAGACTTCCAAAACGAACAACAGAAGCGAAGAGAAAATGGCCATTGCCTGGCAAAGCCAGGCAAGAGTGGCGGGGGCGACTTCTTTGACGGAGGCATGTCCGAGATTCGAACCTGGTGCTGTGCGCAGATCTTCAAGCTGTCGCGCGCTTCTGTTGTTTCGTTTGTCCATTGGTTTTTCCATCGTGGTATACTCACGGCATCAAAGGGTTGTGATTGCCAAAGGTCTGAAATGTCAGTAGCTCTTGCACTTTCAGCCGTATTTCCCGACCAAAGGGTTGTTCGACCAGAATTGCAGTTTCTGGCTGGCAGTACCAGGTTGCTATTTACTCAGAACAATTTAGCTCGGAATTACGTTGCTTTAAACTTCTCGCCTGTTTTACCGGCGAGACCGGTGCTACGTACCTGCTTTCGTTGTTTTTTCTTGTATCGCTGCCTCGAGTGTTCTTCTTTCTCAAAGCATTCTTGCAGTGCAGGCTTCAAAATGGACATGGGCGGCTTCGGCGATCTCGGGAGCATGCCCGGCCCTTGCGCACGCTTTCGTTTGTCGGCGTTGGGTGGTCAGTGCAGCTGCATGGGTTGTGAATTAGGGGAAAAGGGAATAGGCGAATTTCCTCGAGTCCGAGCTCGTAGCAACCTCCGACAAACCCAAGTTGAGAAGACTGATTCCAGAGGGCACATGGACCACAGGACAAGCCGGTTTGGCATCTGGGTTGGGGAGACTCGGGCCCTTTGGCCGGGGTTTTTGTAGAGACGCACAGAACAGACGCTGCAGGTTTGGCCTCGACTTCGGTGGCATGCAGGGAATGGGTGGAGGAGGCACGAGCGACTCAGGGTTGCTTCGCCGTGCGGCGAAGGCAAGAGGCATAAGTAGAGTGGCTGGAAGGGGTGCTAGCTCCCGGAGGTGGGCCCAGAAAGAATGAGCCATCATTTGATGTGCGGGCACTTTTGCTGGCTGGACCAGCATCCCAGAGCGAGAGCGAGAGCAAAAGAGAAGAAAACACCAGAGACGAGAAGACTGGAACGAATTAAAGCGGAAGAGCCAAGACAAACCACACCGAAGCAAAGACCACTGCCAGGCAGCGGTTTGCGCATGAGACATCATGAGCAAGTCAAGGTACCGTTTGGATGACAAGAGGGATTTCGATTCATGGGACAACTGGTTACTCGCTTCGATGATCTGTCACACACTTCCCTCCTATCTGTCGTTTCGGCAGATTGTCTCCTGGTCGGCTACGTGTTTCGCAGCAGATCCTCTCTGGCGGACCGGAGCTATTGCTACGGAAGCGCAGTGACCTAACCCCCAACTATTCAGCCTTTTGAAGGCGGCGGCAGCACGGTGATGTTCAGCAGCAGCTTTTCCAGCTCCACCGGCGGAAAAACCACCAAGACGGAGCCGCTAGGGTCTGCCGGTTCGTCTAATGCCTCGATGCTGGTTTGTATTGTTGGTCAAGCTATGCCCTTAGATTGAGGCTATTAAATGATCAGCAGCATAAGACCTGAGCAGAGTGCAAGACATTTCCTGCTTTCTCAGCTGCCTTGAATTCTGAAGATAGCTAATGGAGCTGCTGTGAGGAGACCCGCATCGAAAATGGCAGACGAGTGACGAAGACGCCTGGGCTCTTCTTCAACGCTCGGCTTGTCCTGCCGTAGCTGCAGCTTTGAACATCGAGCGTGCCTCAAGGGTGCAACTCTTTGGCCCAGGCTGTATCCTTTCGACGAATGCGAATGCGAGTGTATGCTGTTCCATGCACCAGATCCTTATTTCATATGTTTGATGTTCGCGAGCCCGCAGGACGATGGAATCCGATGCATCTGGCACCAGAGCCACAATGGAAGAGCAGGAGGGCAACAGGACGAAGTCCGCCGCATTCTATTCTAGCTGATTGGATGTTTGCGCTCGTATGTTCAAGTGGCCTAGAATTGAGGTTTGTCGGGTCTGATTTGCCTGAGATCTTACAGTACAGTCTTGCCATTGAAGCCATCCCAGCGCACACGCAGAGTCCATGTCTGTCCGATTCGGTGCTTGGGGAGGCTCTCAGCTTAAAGAAGGGACCTGGCCGTCGCGGGCAGGATCAAGCGGACGTCAGGAAGCAAGCCGCCGAACCGGCAAGTTTGTCGCGTCCAGCAATAGTTTCCTGAACAGCTCATACGTACTTTTCTGCGCTGCAGCAGCCGTACCCTGCGAGTTCGTTGAGAGCTGTATCCTGATGGATCGTGAGCGTGTCCTCTTTCTCACCTGGCACCCTTTCCACCGCTCCGGCAGGGCCGAGCTTCATGGCCGGGCAGAGATGTGAGCCGACCCTGCCTTTTGCATGTCCGAGCAAGAGGAATGTGACTACCAACTAACAGCAGTCGGTCATTGCTGTGGCTATGGGGTGGTGTGCATTCAAGTTGAACATGTCTTCGCATGCGAATTTGTGGTTGATGCATCTGGCAGATGCCACGCCTGCATCTACCGAGAGAGTGGCAGCAGCGCGCTGCGACCCTGATCTCTCCCCGAGCTCCATGGAGGAGCTGAAACCAAGACACAGAAAGCCCTGCAGAGGTCAGAGCTGAGGTGTTTTCAGATTCTATGGGCAGATGTCGGAAATTTCGTCAGAGGCCGAGCGCCGAGACTGAGCGCCGCCTCGAAGAAATCTCCGCCGTGTCCCACAAAGACCCAGCCGAAGTCGAGTGCCGCTCCGCTCGGCAGAGAAAGCCCTGCAGCCCGATGTTTCTTAGGTTCTGGCCTTTTTTGGTGCTGCTTCGGTCATATGCAAGCAATGTAAGCTCAACCCGATCCTGCCGACAGCTTGGCACACACACACGCACACATAGCCGCACAGTTCGTTATGCTTTGCATCTGGCTTCATCAAAGCAGTTCCGAGGGAACTGTGCAGGCTATCTGACTAGACTCTTCGCATTGGCTTGAATGTCAATGCGATTCAAGGTGCCCATGAAATCCCATGAACTCTTCGTTGCCCAAGCCTTCACAGGCACATGAGTCCGGGGTGGAGAATTTAAGATCCCTCGGACGAGAAGCCATGGCCACCGCAGTGCCTCGGCCAAGCATCGCCAGTGGTTTTTACTTCGGCGTCGCAGACTCGTAGGCTAGGCCGCTTGGCGACAGCTTGCGGACTTTCGTGAGCTGCGCGACTGAGGCGCAGATAGCCGGCACGGTGATTGCCTTTGCATTGGGAATATATGCCGCCTACATGACTCAGATCAAAATAGTGGGAAGCGACCCGACCGCGCAGCTTGCCAGCCTGGAATTGCATTCTGACTTGTTGCATCGAAGAGAGATATCAAACTGCGCAGACAAGGCCGAAAATGCAAAAGCTCTGTATGGCTGGGGATATGGCCGCCCTGAAGGAGGCTGGGTTTCACGAGTATGAAAGCGAGATGGGTGGCGGCTTCATCTGCATCGTCACGCAGCTTCCTGGCACATTTCATGCTTCCTTTTCTGAAGGCTGAATGCAAACTGCCCTGGCAAGGCCCAACCTTGCAAGATATAAGATGCACATCCGCATGGGATTGCACACTGCAGGGTTTTGTGGTCAGGGGCTTGTTTCGTGCATCCGACCTAAACCTCAAGTCCCCACACCCCTAGCCCCCCAAGCCGCTGCTATAGCCCCAAGGCCCGAATAAATCTGATGCCTCACGAGGTTTGTGCTTGCCTTGGTCAAAGAGCCTGCCGGCATCTTGGTTTGGGGTGCTGCGGGCATCCACCTCTTCCCCTTGATGCTCTTGGTGTACACCGAGGCCAGGCTTCAGTAAGTCTTGAGCCTTCTTGCATAGAGCTTGAGAGGCAGCTGCCTTGGTTCAGGTCTCGCAAATAACACAAGATGAGAGAGAATGCACAAAATCGAGGGCCACGGCGGCTATGGGTTCATTCATAGCAACAGCCTTTGACACAAAGCGCTGAGTCCTTTTTATTTATCTTGTTCTTGTCGTGGCATGTAGTCTTGCTTTTACATTAAGCAAAGATAGGTGTAAGCGGAGCACACACGTGTTTCGATTACTGAACCCACCACACAGCGCTCAAAGCCCAGATGTGATGACGAAACAAGCGGTCGAATCGATTGGTCGACTTGAAGCCGCCTGTTTTTGCATTTTGACCCCGAGTGTTGTCTCCTTTCAAGTTCGCTCAACACGTCGCGTGTCGTGCGTGTTTTTAAGGCTTGCATAGCTAGGCTCAATTCCGGTGCAGAGGCACAGGCTCTCCCATCTGTTCGTAGAACTGAGAACGGGATCCAGACGGCAAAGAGCTTGGGCTCAAGTCTTGCAGTCCCCAAATCCCAATCCAAAGCCGTTTCTTCGCGGACTCAGCCTCTCGTTTGGTTGGAGGCCGGAAGACCTGGCGCCAAGTCTTTCGTCAACTGGCCCATCCTCACCTTCCTGCTGGGGCAGGTCTTTGGAGCCTTTGGCTTTGGTGGAAACTGAGAGCTGTCATGTATGCAAGATCCCTACCATCAGGGACTTGAAGGATTCTTTTCGAGAGTTTCTATCTTGGCTTCGGTGAGTATATAGGGTCCAGTTAACCCTGGTCCAAGTCTTCAGTGACTTCAGGCTACGTTAAGCACCCCTCCTGTTCTCGCTGCGGTTCCCGGGACCCGTCGAGGAATCAGCTTCGCTTTCCCGTGCTTCTGGGTCAGCTCGGCGCTCCGACAGGGCACCGGCGGCGGCTCGCCCGCCTCCGGCCGTGTCTGGACGGCCATGCTACGCGGAGAGAAGTCTCTACCTCGAGGAGAAGTGTCAGTTTATGATCTCTAGTTCTCCTCGTGATCTAGGATTAGGGGGACCCTTGGGGATAGAGACCCTCTCAATAAGGTCCCTTTTAAGAGAGCCAAAAGTAGGGTTCGGCCTTGCTTGATAGAGCGAAAGGAGAAGTGAACCCCAGGTTGGTCACGCTGTTCTCATGCTGACAGCATACCCTAACCCTCCAGGTACCTACTATATAGGGCCTTAGGGGCTCTAGTACCCTATATAGTAGGTACCTGGGGGGTTAGGGATAGGCATCCAGAGCTCGATCTGAGGCTGGTTCCGCTCTTGGTGACCCTCTTAGAAGCCTCCTAGCTGCATGGGGAAGGAAGGGTCGGGCCCTTTGTGGGCTACTAGGGCTTGTGGCTCAGGGTCTAGCTATGTGCGGGGAGGCTCAAAGAAGGACGCGCGGTCTCCCGGAAGAAGGCTGCAAGGCTCAACCCAGGCTCTCTGCCGCTACGAGGGAGCAAGACTTTGTGAGATAGCCCTGAAATCTGATTGCTTGCAGTCCACGACCCGAGGTACAAACGGTTTACCATACTAGATTTGTCTGTGTGTGACGTTGTCGAGCGACAGACGAGAATCGTGGGATCCGGGAGGTAGCCGAGCCTGGGAGAGACACGGACAGATGATAGCCAGGCAGCGGTTTTCAACCTGGACACAAATACACGAGCCTGGACCATCTGTGCAGACAGCCTGGTTGGCCCTGCCCCTTGGTCCCAAAGCGCATAGCAATCCAATCTCTTGTGATTGTTTGCAGTTCCCACGTTCGGATGCTATGAAGCGCAAAGCAGTCAAGGGCCTCGCCTTTGTCGGTATTCTGACATGGCCTTTCCCAGCACCGCAGAAGCCTATTCCGGCTGCCATCGAACTGCTGCAGCTTGGCTGAAACGCCGGTGTCCGTAGGCACCCAAAGGATTCAAGCCTTGTCCATTCTCGGTGGATCAGACGTCCAGCATCTCGTTTCACGCAACGGAACAAACGTGCCAGAGGGAACGACACCGCGAGGGAAATATCATCGGCTTGAAATCATGCCTGGGCTTGCGAGCCGCTCTGACCTTGCCATGCTGCATTCTGCATGCTGCGTGCGGACTGAGACAACTTCCATTTTATGGTCAGGCACGGAGATGCCCTTTTCAGGGTTACAGCCAAAACAACGGAGGGCCGACTTAGCTAGAGCGTAGTATCCTCGACATTTTGCAAGGGCCGCCAGCTGTTGGAATGCCAGATCACATGCTGCCCTGTTGCACAAGCGAAAGTCAGGAAACAAGCCTATTCCATCATGGCTGTGGTTTCAGCCGCCGGATACTACTACCTGACGCTCGGCTGGTATTTGAGCGTCCGCAGTTCGCACTGGTTCGCTGAAGCCCATGAATCGCCCAAAGATTATTGAAATCCATCAGCAAAAGCAATATAGCTCCCAGAAGCACCTGACATGGCGAAGCAGGCGATGCCCAGGATTGCATCCGAGTATCCTAGAAGTGTCTATATTTCCCATTTGCCGGGAAGCACGAGATGACCTCAGGGTCCAGCAGTGCACAGCAGGCAACAGCACACGAAGCAGCACAAGAGCACGCGGAAGGATCTACTGCGCGTGGCGAAGCTTCGACAGCTCGGAAGAGCTTCTGGCAGCAATCTGGGGGCCCAAAGCAAGCCCATGGGTGGCCTTCATGACTGTGCCTTGGTATCCCGTTTGGGGGTGTCAGTGCGTGTTGCTTGGAACTGAGCATGTGGTAGTCGCGAAGCCAATCGAAGAAATTGGTCCAAGTTGCAATCCATGTCAAGGCGAGTGAGGCTGTACAGCAGCACTACATAGCAGAAGTGGGCTGTATGAAATCATGGAAATGATTCTGTGACAACCGTCCGTCCAGTCAGTATTCGACTCGGATAGCATTGTGACAGACAGCTGTTTTCGTTCCCAGATGTCCTTGCGGTTCAGTCATGGGCCAGTAGACAATTCTACCAGGAAGGGGGGGGGGTGGGTAAACTTAGGGGATACCTTATTTGGGCTTCATGTTGTAGCGAACTACTGTACTGGGATCGCTTTCTTTCCGAATCTTCCACTTAGGTTGACTCGAGTGTACTCAGCCTGTCGATGCTGGTTTATTTGGCTGCAAGCTGCCGTGGCCTAGACGCGCCTTGGCTAGATAGTCGCGTAGTCGGTCAGGGCCCTCGCTCGGGAAAGTGCCGGCTGTGGCATTGAAGGTGCTCATCGCCGTGTTGTTCTCGCCCTTCATCGGGCCCGCGTCCGCTTACTGCTTCGTCCTGCGCTCACGAGAGCAGCAGCGCCTGGAATCCCTGACTGGGGCCGGCAGTGAGGCCCTGCTGCCCTGATGGCCCGTCTCACCTGTAGTTCAGAGGGAACAGAAGGCTGTCAGTCTACCAGCATATCAGCAAAGAAACCACGGAAGGCACAGAAGAGCTGTGGCCCTGGACCAGACACCTTTGGTTGACATTGCTTAAAGAAGGCGCTGCCAGATGGTCGCTTGCGGTCACTCTAGTTTTTGATCTCTCAACAGTCCCCAGCATCTTCATGTGACATGAGTCTCTACGTACCCATGTGCTTGACGAGTAAGTCAAAGCGGAAGGGGCAGGACAGAAGCCATAAAGCCATAAATGTAAACGCCAAACCCCGGGCCCTAGCACCCGAGACTCCTGGAAGTGACCGAGAGACACGCCCGCCGTCGCTGCCCTGCATCTCTCTAAAGCCAGATCGGTCAAGTTGACACAGAAACAGCAATGCATCGTCAAAGCGCAACTGTGACATACCGTGAGGAACCGCAGCTTCCGGCTCAGAGCAGAGTCGGTGCCCATGCTGGTGGCCGTCGGTCCAGGCAGCTGCCTGGACAACTTTGGCAGGGAATTCGATGCCTTCTTTCTCCACTGTGGAACATCTCTGGAGAGCTGCAAGACTTGTTTCAAGGAGCTGCCACCGACGGCCGGGGTCGTCGGACTCGAATGGCACGCTGCCGAGCTCTGGTCGAGGCGCTGCCGTGTCCTGGCCGAAGATGGGGCAGATCCACGGCAAGTGTGCCTTGGCCTGCACTCCATCCCACAGCCCAGCCCCGGCCCTCCCCGGCCTGAAAGCGCCGATTTGGGGTGCCAGTCCCGTCGAGGTACACACCGCGCACGCGGGCCATCCGCCTTTCACTTCTCCTGCCCTTCCTGACCACGGACTACGTCTCACCGTGTGAGGACATCTGGACATGCAATGCATCCTTGACAGGCCGCTGATAGCCGCAGACAAACCGTTCAGTCCGAGCCCCCTTAGCCTTTTTGCACCTTCGCGCAGCTGCCGGAGGCCAGCTGGGTCGCGGTGCGATTAGCTCTTGGAGGGAGAGCGATTCAGAGTGCTGGGGACTTCCTTTCCCGGTGCCTCTGACTCTGACATTGGTTATCGCATGTTATGACAGTGACATGTTGGTGTTAATGGAGCTGGAATCGCACCTTCTCTGTTAGCAAAGGTCCTGCTACCTCTAGCATCCTTTGGTTACCACGTGCGCGATTCTCTGCAGCTGATGCCCGTACTGCCTCGCCGATCTTCGTGGAACGACACCCTCGCCTTGAAGGGGCGCGTGCAAGCTGCCATGCTCTGTAATCTGAAGCTGGGCCGCATTTCAGAAGACGGCCTCCCTCCGTTTAGATGCTCTAAAGAGCGGGGTGGCACAAGCTTTTAAGATGCCTTGGCTTGATCCGCAGAACCGGAATGACAGAATCTTTTGTGGCTCGGGAATCATTGCAGAAAGAAACTCAGACCGCGCAGCATGGGCAAGTTTGTGCGTTCCCGAAGCCTCTCAGGATTGCGGGCTGCTTGGGTTTCACGTGCCGTGCCCCAGACCCTTGTGCTGCAATTCGACACGATCTTTTTTTGCTGATAGGCGTTGTCAGCCCTCGACTGACGCTCACTGGTCTGAAACCAGTGTTTGTACTGCCAGAAATTCGCTCTTCTGCGAGAACGTCAGGCTAAGTAGAAACCGGGTGGCCTCCATCAAGATTGGTACGCGTATAGGCCCGTACAGGCGTATAGGTCATGGAAGCTCGGAAACATCGCTTCAGGATTGGTGGACCTGCCACTTGCGCATGGATCGAATGGGCCGGCTGTACCGAGAAACCAATCTGGAAGCCTTTGCCTGAAGAGACCCCTCCCACCCCCTCCCTCTTTCTTTCCTCATTCCTTGCTTTGCTTCCGGGGCTTCCAGCTGCTATCATAAGACTGCACAGTCTCGGGGCCCAGGGTCCTGGGGAGCTTGAAGCAGAGCGAGTTTTCGGTTCAGATCTCTGAAGAGTAGAGCGGTTGCAGCTTTTGCATCGGAGGATCCGTTTCCGGAGCGTGTGGCACTGCACATTGCAAGAGGCAGTCGCAGAGGCGACAAGGCCTACTTGAAGTGGCTTCCTCCTCCAAGCCTGAGCTCGCCGCGACCGGAGTATCAGCAGCTCTACCTCTTCATCTACCACAAGGGCATGTCGACACTCTTCCGAAGCCTCTTTGCCGAGGCCAGGCCAAGGCCTCCTCGCAAGACCCACCGCCGCAACAGCCGATGAAAAGGAGACTTAAACCCATCAAAAACCCTAAACCCTAAAAACCCTAAACCCTAAACCCTAAACCCTAAACCCTAAACCTTAAACCCTAAACCCTAAACCCTAAACATCCCCAGATCTCCCCAGAGCAGGTCTTGGCTTTCCTTGGCCTCTCGGTCACGCAGTATCAGTGGCCCTCCATGCCGCGCCGCTGTGGCGAGGCCGATTTTACGGGGCTCTACGTGCAGCCCAAGGACTTGGAGGCTCAAAGCTCCCACTTCAGGTTATATATATATATATATGTTATATATATATATATATGTTATATATATATATATACATCATATATATATATATATATATCATTATATATATATATATATATACATCACATATATATATATATACCTAATTATGTATCTATCTGTAAGTAATATACATGCACATGTGCAGACGTGGATGTCTATGTACATGTACATGGTAGCATGTGGAGGAGGAGACATGTCTCCGACGTAACGTGTGCTTGTGTTGACTGACCCTTTCTTCTTCAAGTCCCGGAGTTAGTGAACTGGTGCTGGCGAGGGACAGGGAGCCAGGAGGGCTGTAGGCCCTCCTGGACCCGTGGGCCGGCAAGCTGGGGCAGATCGTGGACTTCCGATACTTTTGCTTACGGGTCGATTCTAGGTGATGGGAGATGTCAATGAGGCGCTTGGCTATGCCGTTGGGAAAATCGATCAGTTTTAGCCTTTGTGAGAGCGCACGGTGAGGACGGCGAAAGTTAGGCCCAGAACAAAAGTGGCCAGGACTACACTTGTGCTGTGGCTTGTGTGCCTACTGGTACCTGCAAACGCTGCACATGGTTTTGGTAGGATTAGTGGTGGGCAGCCGTGTGTTGGACTTACCAACAGTACAGCTGCACATCTCAATCCGATCGAGAGCGAAGGTTTTGACACTTACTTCGCCTGTGCAAAAGGACTTGGTGTAGTCAATCCTGCTCATGCCCTGGTTGCCACTGCCGGCAATAAACGGATGTGATTCATGACCCATGTCATTCACTGTTCGCCATGCTTCTTGTTGCACTGTGTAGGCTGTTGCTAGCCTTTTTTAATAGGAACAGACGCTGTGCTTTGTGCTCTCTCAGAGTTGGGGGTCGTTTTAAAATTCCTTGTAAGGGTTGGAAACACTGACTCCGCGAAAGGATTAGGTGCAAGTCAAGGCCTAAAATGTGTTTAAAATTGCTTTTGGAAAACATCTGCCGCACCTGCAACGCGTCTCCCCCTTCACCTGCTGTTCAGAGGGGGGTGGGGTAAAGGTGGGCCAGAGCCACGTGAAAGCATCTTGCTTGTCCGTTTGCCTCGAAGCCCTCGGGCTATTATCGGCAGAAGCCACATGTTCAGTCAGCGGCAGAAGCCAAAAAACAGGGCACAAAGCAAAGCCAAGGGCCAGCAGAAGACGTAAATCGCAGCATCATCAGCAAACAAACGGGGCGAGCAGCAGCATAAACGAGTCAACGCTGTCCAATGCATGCATACATACATACATGCATTCATGCATACATGCATACGTAGTCTTTTGGCGTCTTCAGGGCTTCTGGTTGTGGTGCTGGGAACCAGGGCAGGGCTTAGGGTTCGGCATGTCCGTGGCCCCTTCCGGTCCTTGTAACATTTTGATTGGATCTATGCGTGCAGCTCCACACAGTAGTATAATTTCAATTCACACAACATAGTACAGTACAGTATGGTACGGTACAGTATAGTATCGTATAGTGTCGTATAGTATAGTATACTATACTATACAGTACTATACTATACACTGTACTATATACTAGACTAGACTTGACCATACTATACTATACAGTACTGTACTATACTGTACTATACTATACTACACTATCCAATGCTATGCTATGCTATGCTATCGTATCCTATCCTGCCCTCTGCTCTGCTCTGCTCTGCTCTACTGTACTCTATTGTACTCTACTCTACTATGCTCTGCTCTGCCCTGCCCTGTCCTGCCCTGCCATCCTATGCTATGCTATATAGGCTATACTATACTATAATTTTCTAATGTGCACAGTGTAGCCTCGTATAATATTGAATTACAATATTATTACATACTGCAATACGAAAAACTACAATAGGTTATGCTATAATTTATTATCTACTACTCTCTTTCGTTTGCGAGCTTGCGAGCACCTTTTGCCGCCACGTGAGGTCTTGGAGCAGAGGTGCCCAAAGTACCGTGCGGTACAGATTGTGCGGTCTCCGCTGGAGATGCTCTCCTCCGGCTACGCCTACCACGCCTACCAGGGTTGGGCTCGGTCTTTTTCAGGTTTCAGGGTGTTTTTTTTTCGGGTTCTCGGGAGTTCATGAAGCCACCGTGTCTGTCCGTGTTTGCGTTGGGTGTCTCTTGTGCCAAAAAAGCCATGCAATGAGAAGGCGACGCTCCACCCGGCTCCGGGCCGAAGGTGCTTCAGAACCTTTCGGTGGCGGAGGGACTGAAGCCTTCTGGCTGCATGAGAGGGGGAAGCCGCGTATGGCGGGTTAGTGCAGACGCTAGTTTGGCAAAGGTTTGATACCGATATGTCTGTGTGGGAAGGCTGGAGGCGAAGCTCCATCTGCGCCGGAAGCACGGCTTCCACCGTGGAAACACCATTGCAGACATGTGGGCGGTATACCGTTACGTGAAAGATGACCCTCGCGTCCTCACTCTGCGCGCTGAAGATATCCTCAGCAGTTTTGACGACCACGTGAGGAGGATGTTGTCGCATCTCCTACCCTCACTGCGCATGGGACCCGGGCTCTGGAGGCAGATCCGTGGCCTTGCGGCGCGCTTCGACGAGAGCCGCTGCGGGCGCTGCATTCCCACGCCCAGCGCGCAGACCACGGAGAGCCAGCGCCGGCTGAAGTGGCGAGCACGCCGAGAGCTGGCGACGGAGGCGCTGAGGCGGGGCCGTGATGTCCGGAAGATCCTGCGCCTGCAGCAGGAGCTGGGCTACAAGGACGAGGACGAGGAGGGGGAGGAGGAGCAGGGCGAAGTTATGACGGAGAGTCGGAAGCGGGAGGGGGAGCTCCTCCGCTGCTGCCGGGCCACAGCCCGACCCTATGTCAGCGAGACCTGGAGCTTGAAGTTCAAAGACTCAGCGGAGTTGCGTTCCGTGCTGTTGCAAAAAACAAGCAGCTGTGTGCGTCGCTTTGGCCATGTGGTCTTCGTCGATTGGGGCCTCGAGAAGGGCAGGACCGGGCCAGGGCCCGTCCCAGGGACAGCCGGGACAGCTACAGCATCGCCAGCGTCGCAAGCGTCCTCGTCTTGGCTCCCTTTGAAGGACTTTCTGGCGTCGCTTGTGGAGTCACCGCTCCTCGGTGCCTGCATCTCATCTCATCTTCGCTGCGGAGTCATCGAAAGGGTCTGGAGCCTCGCGCTCCACAGCTACCCGACGCCCGCAGTCGCCATGCTGCTGAGCTGCTTTCAGGTGCCCGAAGGAAGAGAAATGACAACCCACTGGCGACCAAGGCCGGCCTTGCCACCGCCGCCAACTGCACGACTTCGTGGCCGCATTTGCGGTCCAGAGGCCGACGACCGTGGTTTGAGAGTTTTTTGCCGCGAGGGCTACAACACAAAAGAACAGCACCAAGACAGACGCCCTTTTGCGGTCGCGATGACGTAGCTTGCACAGTTGCAGAAGTCTTGTGCGAGCACACGGGGAGATCGACACCGAAGCTTTTTGCAGGTTAGTGCAACATTCCAGCTTTGCAAGCATGCAGAGCTCTCATGTTGGAAGCACTTGAGACAGCGAGGACTTGGCGCACGTTCTCGATTCTCTGCCAGCCGACCGGACACTGCAAGAGACCTTGTGCTTCGGCTCCGGGGATTACGGTTGGCGGATTTGGCCAAGTTTTCTTTGTGCGTGTTCGAAAGCTCAGGAGTGCCCTGGTCCAGAGACTGGAGTCGGAGGCCGGGAAGACGAAGATCATGAACAAAGGACCTTGCACCCCAAATTCCAAATCCCTGAACCGCGAAAGCTCAAGACCCGAAACCCAAGCACCCCAAACGCTATGACCCCATGCCTCGAAGCGTTGCCTCCGCTAGCTTTGCATTTTTCGAGGCAGAGCGAGGGGCTGCGTCTTTGCAGCCTCCGTGCCCGAGTAACTTTAGCGACTTCTGGGCACAGGGGGAAAACCTGGGCTTGTTGGCACTGTGAGTTCTTTCGTGGCAGCTCCCTTTGGTCTCAAAGCTCCAAGGCCAAGGATTGTTGCATGTAAAGCTCACGGTTTAGGGTCCAAGGCTCGTTTCTCTGGATCCCGTAGAAATGGAAAGACATGGGGTGCAGTTAATGTTTCTCTTGCTTTATCTAGTTCAAGCAGCATACTTCGGTGCACGCCGAGACAGTTAATGGCAGCTGGTGTTTTTTGCTGCAGCTGCAGACGGCAATCGTTCCTGCGGTAGCTGTGGACGGAGACTGCAGCCGTTCGGGCTCTGTTTTTTTGAATTCTCCCAGCGCCTCCCGCACCTTCGACATGCTTGGGCTCCTCTGTATCTTGGATTCCGACTCTAGGTGGCTCGTATCTATGTGAGTACTTCTCGGACCAGCCGTGGTAGGAGTGTGTCTATCGTCGGCCGTGGGCAGCCGAAGTGGTTTTTGCCTGTTTTGCCACTTCCGAGCCATGGCCGCCCGAGCAGATCGCCAGCAGGCCTCCTTCTTCTTCTCTCTGCCTTCATTTTCTTGCAGTCACGGGTGCGAGTAGTGTTGTGCTATGGTGAACTCAGCTGTTTCTTGTGGGGCTTTTCATCTCAGCTCGAAACCCGTGAATCTGAAGAGACCAAAAGGTTCGCCTCTGGCGTTCCGTTGCCCTGGCACTGGCTTGCTACTGGGCCTCCAGGCCCCAGACACGCCTTTCGGACGTTTAGGGTGCCGTAGGCCTTGGAAAAGGTTTCTGTGGGGGTGCGAAGCTCTCTGTAGCCTCTGAGTGGCAGGATCTGTCTTGTGTGGATTCCTCGAGCGTCAGGGATCTTCTCGCCGTAGCTGAAAGGCCTGCAGCCTTTTTGCAAGCCTCTCGTCTTGTCAGTGCCTTCGTGGCTCTCGGCATCCACCCGGCAGCTCCAGTGCCTCGAGGCGCAGTGCTTGCAGGGATAAACTGGAGCCTGTTGGGAAAGGTCTCTTGGACTTCCAGAATTCCAGGAAAGTTTAGAGCTGTTTAGCTTTCTGTTCGGTAGGCTCGTCCATGTGTTTGGGGCCACTCGCATGTAACAGAGCACTGCCAGGCGCCGATGCCCGGGCCGCGCCAGGGCCGCAGCTTTTGGTCTCAAAACCCTAAACCCTAAACCCTAAACCCTAAACCCTAAGGTTGGCCAGGTTTTTGAGGCCTCGCGCATTGCATCTGCGAGTGCCTTGACGGGCAGACCCGACTCGGAGAAGTGATCGAAACGATTCCGGAACTTGCGCAGCGGAGGTCGACTTGGTAGATGAAGGCGATCAGGAAATTCTGTAATCAATTGAAGAACCCTGTAGGCTTGCCCAAAGCCACCGTGGCCTGCAAACTTGACGTGATCGCACTGTCCCGATGACACAAGTGCCCGAACCTACAGTAGCCCTTCTCCGAGCGAAAGGCTTGGCGGTGCGGGTGGCTTAAGAAGGCTGGATCTCGTGGTAGGTGCAACTTGTTTGTGGAGAGCCTTTGGGCGGGATCTTGCGAGGGATGTACTGCACGCCGTCTTGATCCCAAACACAGGCTGGAAGTTTCAGTAGTGGATTCGATCATAGATCCGAGACCTTGGTACTGCGAGTGTGTTCTTGTCACGAAAAAAGACACCTTCGAAAGCTTCCTTTGAGTGGTATGTACAAGAAGTCCACGATTGCTGAACTCGGCACAGAAACACCCTTTGCCCTTCGTGTTCAGTGTGCCGTTTTTTTCCTGAGCACTGCAGAGGCACCGGACAGGCGGCAAGCAAGGTCAATTTGAAGCGAATGCCCACGTCGACAAGCGCAGGCCTTTACCCAATCCTTCAAGCATCCTCAGCATCTGCATAACTTCCCAAAGCCGGCCTCTGCTGCCGGAGCTTGAAACCAAGCATCGCTTGTCCCATGCGCAACCTGCTACGTTCGGCGGCAGACAGGTGTCGGGTGAGGCGAGCCGTGTGGAGCTTACTCGGCCCACGCTGAATTGCAGAGCCGACCTAATGCCACCCCAAATGTTTGCCGTATCGGGAACAGGATGTCCGTAACGGGAACCCGTGCCGTAACAGGACCGGGGACTGATCCCGTAACATGCTTCAGGGACAAGGAGTGTATTGCCGCTGGCATCCTATATCCCAAACCGTGAATCTGTTTCAACCCAAACTTGTTATGCCTCGAACGAAACGTGGGTGTCAGCATGATGCTTTCATGGTGTCAAAGTAGGGGACCGAAAACCGGTCCCCCACACAAGAGTTGCAAGGTAGTTTCGGTTGCTTGGCTTTCCTGGGACAGTTCCTGTTACTGTTCCTACTAGCCCTCGTTCCCGTTACGATCTCTAGAAATGGTTTCCCAAACGGCCCAAACGGGTTCCTGTTACTTCCCGCACCCTCTAGGATGCCACCCCACTGACGTAAGTGTTCGGACATTTCGTGTCTATGCGCACAGTCCAAAACTAAAGGCATGTCTCTCTACGTGCTTGCGTTTTTGTTACATTGACATTGCCTGCCTGCCCGCCGGCTAGCTAGCTGGCCCAGCTATCTGTGAACCTGTCTATGTATCTATTTACCTGTCTGTCTATCTTTCTATCTGCCACATGTACGGACGTGCCTTCAATCATCTACTTAGCCAGTCTAGAATACATGCCGTGCAATGCTCGTGCAGAGTCAGTCGCAATGCAGATGCACACTGTGACAACTTCCAAGCTCACAAATGACAGCAAACGCTTTCTTCAACGTCTGCCAGTGCAGGCTAAGCACCATGTTCACCTTAGAATTTAGATTTAATTTGAGCTTTGTCGAGTCATAGTGGCGGCATATCCTGGTGGACAGACATGGAGTGAGCATACATGCTTTGCCGACAATCGTCGATCTGGAGTAGAGTTACTAGGTCTTCGAGCTTTTCAAGGGGGTGGGGGTTTACGGGTCATGTAGGAAGCTTTGCTCCATTCCCTCTTAATCGGTTTGCCATTCTGTATCACAGGCTGTGGTCCCTTTCCGGAGGTTTGCGCCTTTTTCCCAACTTCTCCTGTCAGTTGCTCCTCCTTTGTCAAAGCTCCAGTCCGTCTAGAGAACGGGGTGATTGGAGCCTTTGACAGCGGGAGCAAGCCGCCTGACAAAGGCGAGAACATGTAAGAAGAAGAAGGAGCAAACACGCGAACAGGACAAGAGAGTTTCGAGAATAGAAGCAAACAGGGAAAGGGTCAGGGTGTTCGAGCAAGCAAGTTGAAACGGACTACGGCATCCGAGAAAGAACAGCAAACAGTTCGAAGGGGAGCAGAGAGTTTAAGGCAATTGCTACGGCTTGTGCTAGGATTAAAAAAACAGCAAAATACGAAAGGGACTGGAGCGACTACAGCGTTTGAGAAAGAGCAGCGCACTGCTCAAAAGGGACGAACATGTCCCAGAGTTAGAATATTGAAGAAAGAGAGCAAGAGCAACAAACCGCTCGAGAGGGAGTGGTGCAAGAACGGCAAACCGCGTGAAAGGAAGTGGAAAATTTTACGAAGGTTCGGGACAAACCAGGACACTTGAGAAAGGGGTTGGAGCAGTCGGGAAAAGTGGAGCAAAGCGTTCGAAAGGGATTGGATGCGAGGAGCAAGCTGCTCGGAACTTCATTCATGTGGATTATCATGCTCTTTCCGTTCAACTGGGTGATGAAAAATGACACGGAGCCCCGAGGCGTCGATTTTATCCTCGCCCGAAACACTCGGTGTGGCACTCGAGGGTTTGCTTTCCAGGCACCTGTCTCTGCTTTTATGTGCCGAGTGCGAGCATCGTTCTACTGTAAAGCTCGAAAGACGTCAAGATGAAAGGGGTCCATGCATTGCCATCCATGCAGTTCTTCGGAAAGGGCACTCATAGCAGGCTGCGAGAGTCTTTCTCGGACCACAGAAAAGGATCCGTAGCCATTCCGCTACAGCCAGATCCCGAATGGGGAAGGGCGGAAGGGAAGACTGGAAGGCGAAACTGCTGAGGCGCGGATTTCAGCAAGCTTGAGGAGGTCCTGAAAGAGAAAGATTTTAAGGCCGCGCCCGCCATGAGTTGTGCTCCCGAGTTGCTTGAGAGCTTCGAGTTGTAGAAGCCGCTGAAAGAAGCAGGCCTTCACAGGCATGCTTGGGGACTGCACGAACTTGGCAATGGGAGGTCGCACAGTATCACTGACACGAGCCAATGCCATCTTCATGTCTGAGTATCAAGCGGTCGAAATGTCGATCTCAAATATACAGGGTTCAAGATGGAGAGGTCGTTCCGGACTCCGTGCCAAGCGACCGGAAGTGATCGAAAGCCTTTCTCACTCGTTCAGGCTGCAGATGCGGAGACGCGACGGCTGCTCATCGAACTGGGTGGGGAGGCCGGCTGTGAGGATCGCAGGCAATTCAGCCTAATTCAGCGAGCAGTTTTGGTACTGTAGCTCCACCGCAGCACTCTGGGTGCTGCTACATCCCACGGGTTGCAATCACCCTGCGAATCCAGAGCTCACGAACGCCTCTGCCTTTCGGCCATGAGTGCCCGGTGCAGGCTGCGGTGAAGAGAGGTTGGGTCTACTTTGCCGAGGCGCAGAAGCGGTGGTCGAGACTTGCGGGCCTTCCACGAGCAGTCAAGGGACTTCAGCGATCAAGGGTTGTAGAATCCCCAGCCGGGAGATCTGCCATGCTTGGGTTATCATTGGCACTTTCGATCCTTAAGCCTCATGGCTGGGTGCGACGTTCATTGTCAGCAATAGGCTAGACGCATCTCTTATTTGCGCTCAAACGGCATGCGCTGCGCTCACGTCCCTTCCGGAAAGCTCAAGCCACAAACAGCACCAGGTGCGGAAGATCGAAGAACAGGACATGGATGCGATGGAGACACTCTGGCAACACTACAGCGAGGCAGGATTGCGGTGCGACCTTGGGGAGAACGCTGAAGTGGGCATCTTTCATAGTTGAAGCTGCAAGTGGGTTGTCGCCGTCCCTGGCTTCGCCACGGCCTGCGCCCTGGCAGGGACGTTTCGGCTTCAGCCCGCAGCGAAAGATCTGGAAGCTGAGCTGAAAGAGTACTGACACATTGCTTTTCTCCCAAGCTCTTGTTCCAGGGCTTGGCTTCTCGTCAAACCTGAGGTGTAGTTCAGCATAGTGCACTATGCTGTTGGCATTTACCTCGGAGCATGGGGGGGGCTTCCGAGTCGTCGGCATCCTGCTGCCTTTCATGGAGGATCCTGCCACGGGCTGCACCTAATTTTCGAACAGGCTCCCCTAGCATTGGTCCCCCCGCTTGCTTCGGAAACTTCGCCTGGGGGGCCCTCGGCCCAGGAAGAGGGTCCGAGGACAGTTCGACAAGTTCGCCGAGGAGGTGCCCCAAACGGGGAGAACCTGAAGGAAAGCGTTCCGAGCCTCCGTGCGACGGTTTAGGGTTTAGGGTTTAGGGTGGAGGAGTGATTCTGGGTGCGGGATTGTTGAGATCGTGTTGTTTACAGAAACGTTGGACGTCCTGCACGGTTGCAGGTCTCCTGGTTCACTGACACCTGGAAGAACCGAAACTGGCCCGGTCCCTGCAGCGGAGCAGTCTAAGGTTCCGATGACCTCTCTTGAGTTCAGGGGGTTCCTTCTAGGGGTTCCTTAAAGGGTTCTATAAGGGCTACTACAAGGGTTTATGGTTTAGGGGTCTTAATAATTTTGAGGTTTAGAAATCGGTTCGACTGGCGAGTGTCTCTACTCCTGGGTTCTTGTTAAGGGATTTAATTTAAGTTACCATAATAAGGAAACTATTATTTACTATAGATCCCTATTATGGTAACTTAAATTAAATCCCTTAACAAGAACCCAGTTGAGTTCAGGTTTAGAAATCGGTTCGATCGACCGGCCGATTCCGCAAGATGCGGAGTCTTGACCTGCTGAGCTGGAGGATGCGTGCTGAATCTTCTTGGGTTCATGTTTCCGAAAAGTCGCTATGCCAGGATTTCTGCGGGCGGCTGAACTGCACCCTGCTTCAGGGGTCACAGAGGTCCCCCTTGAACCCGTCGCAACCGTCTAGCAGCGACCTGCGGACTAAAAGCCCCACCGGTCGGCTCCCTGCGCTCGCTGGGCTCCGAGGCCGGATGAGTTCATCTACAGCCTCGAGGCCCCGGCCCGGCTCTCGGACGAAAGAGTCGCAGTTGGACTTTCCCCGCGTCAAGACAACAACACGCCGTCTTCTTCGGGAGTTTGCAGCACGTGGGAATCCAGAGTCCATGGCGAAGTGAAGCTAAAGCCTCTTCTGAATTTCTGAGGTGACAGCGGGGCGGCTAGAGAAGCTAAGCGCTCAGTGCCACTGAGGTCGGCCATCTGCCTCTCACCAACTGCATCCGAGGGGCCCAAGTCCTAGAGGACGCGGCTCGCGCTTGGGCATCTTCCAGCTTCGCAGCTCCTGACGAAGTGACGGTGCTCGCAGGAGCTGCTGAGCCACCCGGCCATTGAAAACAGAAAGGTTCCTTGGCCCGGTACAGCTTGGTGGTATGCGCTTTGGACATTTGGGGGTTCAAGCGTGGACAATCGCAGTCCGGCAGTTTTGCAGCGCGCAGCGGGATGCTTTCTGGTGCCAGGCTGCGGCAGTGAAGGCCCGGCCCACGAAGTCGGAGTCAACGGATGAATCGGACGACAAGCCGCGGGGCTCCCGGACATTCTCTGTGTCTCTACACTGCCATGCCGTTTTACTCGAAGCTTCCTGCTAGGCAGAAGCCGAACCGCCAGCATCAGACACAGACAGCTGTTTAGCTTTGTGTCCGTCCGTCCGTCCGTCCGTCCGTCCGTCCGTCCGTCCGTCCGTCCGTCCGTCCGTCCGTCCGTCCGTCCGTCTGTCTGTCTGTCCGTCTGTC
>CAJNDV010012780.1:89580-105813 GCA_905221635.1 Symbiodinium sp. CCMP2456
GGGAGCTGCAGGCGATAGCAAAAGCAAAGCCGTACATGTACTCAGCAGAATGCCTGTTTGCTCCGTCGCCTGCCTGATTTCGCTTCTGTGAACCGTTCCGACGGTTTGGAACGGTTCCTACCTGTTTGGCGGTGTTGCTGACAATGGTTTTCGGAGATTTCGCAAATAGTTCCTGAGAGTTTGAAATGGTTCCACAGCCCCTCATCGCACTCACAGGCAAACAGACCACCAGTAGCTCCAAGCTATTCTTGCTGACCTTGCAAACGTTTTTCGTTAGGGGCGGCTCCTTAGGGGTGGGCTTTGCAGATGTTCGAGCCAGTCAGGCTGTGAACGAGGCCGTAGTAGCTGCATCGCTGTAGCCACAGCTCTAGCCAAGCACAATAGCCATCATTGTTGAACCCCGGTGACTTCGAACTGGATTTGTGGTGCCCTGGTCCATGCAGAGTCCAGCAGAATTCGCACCCGGTTCGTTAGGCGATGTGTGTGCGTGCGCCGAAGATCAGGGAACCTTTGCTGATGTCATCGCTTACCCATGCTTGCGACTCTTGTCCTGCCATTCCCTCAACACCCAGATTGTCGGCTCCCTGCCAAACACAAACCCTAGAAGTCGAGGATCTCTTCTCCGGGATTGACTCGAGTGGTCGTTGCATCATCTCCGCGGAGGTCAGCTTGCATGAGTTTTCCAGATGTCAGACGGAGCACGGCTGGTACCTGTCGAATTCTGTTGATCATAGCCTGGCTTGTCCTGCATCGTAAGCGTGGAGATTGATCCCACAGAATGCCATTTTTGACTGCAGTGGCTGGTACGGCTACTGGAAGGGCCTCGTGGTAGGGATGTCTGGCGGCTCGACGACGACGTAGATTTCCAGTTGTTTCCATGGTTCCAACACAAGCCCGATATACTTCCTTCCGGTGCTGTCAGTTGAGTTGAATTGCTTTATCGTGCCAGATCCCAGGTTGTCTTTGAGGGGCCTCGTCGTTCCGGCCGGTCCAGACCTTTCTTGCAGACCTTCTTGCCGTGGCAGTCGCCGATTTTGAGCGATTCCGCGCAGATCTTCGTGAACGTGAAGGAAGAGGCAAGTTGCCTCTTGGACCTACTGTAGCTATGTGACGCATTGTCGACAAAAGTTTGCCCGTAGCTGCAGCATCTTGCGTTGGCCACCGGCGCTGGCTGTGAAAAGGCTGCGCGGCCTGACGATCTTGCCGTTCCCTTGAGGGTCCTTTCGGTACAGCTCTCGTGCAGCAGCAGGCTGCATCGTGTCGGAGGCCTCGTCGTTCCGGCCGGTCCAGACCTTTCTCGCAGATCTTGTGCCGTGGTAGTCGCCGATTTTTGCGCGATTCCGCGCAGGTCTTCGTGAGCTCAAGTGAAGTGGCGCATTGCCTCCTGGACCTCGCTATGTGATGCCATCCTTCTCGTGCCAGCCACCGGCGCTGGCCGTGAAAAGGCTGCAGCTTGAAGGTTTGACCTTTCGTTTGACGGCCCCCCTAGGTACAGCTTCGGTGCGGCCTCTTGCTTGGGGAGGCTTCATCGTGTTCGATCCGAGGTTGTCTTTGAAGGGCCTTGTCGTTCTGGTCGGTTCAGGCCATTCTTGCAAATCCTGTTCCCGTGCTAACCTTTGTGCAACTCACGTATTTTGCATGCAAGTGACCTTGGCAAGCGTTCGTCGCATGCCACTCGCTTGCGTACGATGCCGTTGCGGTGATTGTGCTTGAAGCACGGTGGTCGTTCCAAGTCGCACCGGGCCCGAGATGTTCGCACGAGACGATGTGGCCGCAACGCAACAAAGACGTATTGGAAATTCTTCAGACTGCAAGATAGGTTTGCGTGCTTCTACTTCGGCAGTAGGTCGCGGACGCCTTTGTGCAGCTCACTTTTGGCCTGGACAAGCCTTCGCCAAAAGCTTCCCACTTGCCTCCGATCGCCTCAAGACTGTCCGATTCGCTCCATGCTGCGAGTCGAGTGCAATTCGCGGAGGTTCAGGGTGACGACAGGTTCGGGTGGTCAGCACAGCCAGCTGTATCAGCTGTTGGGGTGGCAGCTGGTCACGCCGAGCGGCACTGCGATGCCTCGGGTTGTCCGACGTGAGCAGCTAGTTGGAGGATCATACGGCCGGTTTGCGGAACACCGTGTCGGCAGCCCGCTGGGACCCACGACAGGAGAAGTCCGGAAACACAGGGCGGGTCTTGTAGGATCTCATCTGTCCCGGCATCGCCTCGCACTGCAAGTTGGAAGGATGCGGCCAAGCCCTGGTCGTAGGAATTTGGTGCGGATGAAATTGTGTCTCGCCTCCCTTGTCTGACCGCCCCATGCTGCATACCTGGCGCGAAGCATACATGCTTGCCTGTGCTCCGTGCCACTGAGCAGTTCATTTCGGCAGATGCCGCTCTGGTGCCTTACGAACCATGCCGCCTGTCCCGGCAAGTCGCAAAGGTGACAGTAAGTCACTGAAGCTTGCTCGGAATCTGGGCCAGAACCAGACGGGCCGCAGCAGGTGCTCTCGTGTGGCGGCTACTTCGACGTGGTGCTTCGACCTTGGCCTCAGCACAGAGCTTCAGCTTCCCACGCAGGCATGGGGTGCTACTTGCCAACATGTTTCTAGGCGCTAGACTCGAACCTCCAGGCCTTCGTTGCAACCCGGAGTTAATCTTGTCTGCAGGTCTGGGATATCCGAGGCTTCCTGCACCCAACGAGGCTTCGCAGTTCGGGGGGCCACTCTTCCTGTCGGTGGCGCACGAGTAAAGTTTCAGAGTCCTGCAGACATTCTCGAATCTACATTCTACATGTCCCAACAGCCAAACGTTTGCAGCAAACGGCACCTGCTAAACCCTGAAGACCAGTCAGAAACACTCAGTACTCTTTGCACGTAGTGACTGCGTTCGCGACTTCCCACCTTGATTGCTGCAGGCCGTGGACAGCCAGACCTGGACGGCTGCCTTTTGAACAAGCGGCCGAAGAAAGTGCATAGCTGTTCCATGTCCACTTCCAGCAGTACTTCTCTCTTCACCCACTACGAAGCCGTCTGTAGCTGGATGCTTGCTGGCCTTTGCGCACTGCTTCCACGGATGTTGTATGATGACTAAACCATCTGCAGAGCATTTCTCTCGTTTCCTTGGTGTCGGCCCGGAATCTGTCCTAGTGCGATTGTTAATTAGTTGTCTTGAGCAAATTTCCATCCTGAGACGGTGAATGCCCCACAAAAGCTGATGATGAGGAGGTGGTTATAAAGGCTACGGATGAAAATCGGCGAACTATGACGATAGTACACAGCTGAGTCAACATGCTGATTGCTAGCCGACAGGGTTGCCAGAGATACAATGCGCATGGCTTCGGTTGGGAGGATGATTGCAAGAAACATGGGCACAGCCAGGTGCTAGAGCTCCGATTCTGTTGTGCTTGACCGACTTGAGCAATTCGGTAGAACTTGCTGATCGTTTTGATCATGATTCGGCTAATAATTGCATTCAAGTCCCTCGTCACGTATGCAAATGTGCAGGCATGGGGATCAAGGACCCGACCGCTGCATGAACGAACCCAGGGTAGAAGCAATTGGCCCAGCACAGTCGGCCCAGCTGGGAGGTCGACGTCCCACGGTTCAAGCGCTGCAAATCGCCTGACTCCGTCGCGATGGATGCCAAGGGCCGTTATCCTGCAAGGCGGACCGGGCGGAGAATGGAAAGAGCCGTAAGTCTTGTGTTGTAAAGCCACAATCGTTTGCGCAGTGTAGTGACACGTGTGGAAACACGGCGAAGCTTCGGGCGAGTGTTCAGCACCCCGGAAATTTCCTGAACACTACCGGCAAAACATCAAGCGGTGCATGCCAGGATGCGTGCTGACCTTGAGGAGCTGTGCTTGGCGGTTGGGCAAATGCAGAAGCCTCAGTCGCAGGAGGGGAGAGAGCGGTTGGTTCGAGCAGCAGTTGCTTCTAGGGACCACGCTCTGGGGTTTTGGTCCATGGCTCTAGAACGAGGAAGGCACAACTCCGCAAGCCACTGCATCAACTTCTTCCATGCATCCACCAGGCATGGTGCAATTCTTCAGCCCACCCGCCCTTGCATGCTCGCTGTTTGCAGCATTGATAGCTGTTGGTTTGAAGAAGTCCCAGAAGGAGGTGACAAGCAGTTGCCAGGGAGTTTATCAAATCGCTGTTGCTTCCGTGGAATGTTGTCAACACAAGTGCTCGGCGATTTGACGAAATCTTCGGCGAAGATCTCGACGTTGAGTCCATAACCTCAGAAGGAAAGCCTAAACTTTAGACCAATGCAGTGCCTGAGATAGCGGATGCTTGTGTTGGAAGTGGTGGCTGATTGCTGCACGAAAGTGAAGCCTGTGATGTTCTGAGGCGACAGAAGCTCGTGCTATCACATGGCTGCCTGCAACAAGCCGCCGAGGACACCCAGTGAAACCGGTTACGTTTTGGGTTTGGATGGATTGGAAGGAGGGCAACAAGCATCATGTGACAAAACACGCGTGCGGTCTCTAGACGCAATCGCTGGAAGGGAACTGAAAGATTTGCGCAACTCTACTAAGTTGAAAATGATCATGCGCTTGCTGGAGTAAGCTGTTGAGTAGTGAAGCCTTTCTGTAGGGCTACTGGGGATGAGAGGACTTGCTGAGAAGGGGCCAAAGTCTGCTCCCCGTGATGTCCCAGGCACATCTTAGAGTGTCCTCGCAGCGGTGGACGGCCCTATTACCCGTATGGGCTCGAAACACGAGGATTGACTGGGTCTCCTGGTCAGGTAGATGCGGCTTCAGCTTGTGCGGCTTCCGCCTGTGACTTGAATGTCAGGTCGACGCAGAAGTTCGGAAGCTTCCTGTCTCGAAAGCGGCTGTGGAGGAGAGTGTCACCTACTGCTACTACTTACGGCAAGCCATGGCAAGCCGTCCTGTGGAGAGGAGTTGGAGCAAGTGGTGCTGCGCTCGCAGCTCGAAGTCTCGAAGGCGCAGAGTCCGCAGAATATTGCTGAGGAGTCCTAAGCTCCCTTGTCTCTGCAGAGTACCCTCGTCCGTCCTAGTTGTCGAATCACCTTCAGGCCGAGAATGTGGCCGAGGAGCAGAGGACATTTCTGTACACCTCAGCTTTTGCATGCTCCACATTCATCTGTGCGTCTGATGGGCCTATCGAGCATCTACAGTGGCCGGTGTCGATGTGTGTGTTTGTGTCTTTTCTCCATACCGGGACTAGCACCTCATGTAACTACGGGACCTGCTTCGGCCTTATCTGTTATCTGACAACAGTAAGTCGATCTTCGTCGTGTCCGCCTTATGACGAATTTTAAAAGGGGCTTCTTTGAACACCATGCAGCTGCACTTGGACTCTGCGTCGAGTGATGTCGGGTGAGCCTTGGCTTCTTCGGCTTTGGCATGCTTTGGCTTGCTGTGCTCGAGGAGATCCCGCGAAGCCGAGCTAGCCTTTGGCCAAGCTTGAGGAGGGTTTTGGAGGGGCGCCGGGAGGACGGCTGTGGACCGATGTGCTGCCGACTTTGGAATAGGCTTGTGATGGTTGACAGTCGCTTTAGTCTTGGTTTTTTGCTTAGGCGGCCCTCCAGCGCTTTGCCGAAGAGACGGAGGCGCGCGAACCGGCTCAGCGTTTGCCCAGCGGTGCAGTTTGGCCAGCAGATGAGTTGAAGCGCTCGAGTTATGTTTTCAACGACCAGTTTTCATTCGGTAAAGTGCTGTAAGTGGGCTGACTGAATTTGGCTCAGGCAGCGGCGCGCCAACTGGAGGTCAGCTGTGCAGACCAATGGGTGGCTAATCAGGTTGAATGAGTATTGCAAAGTGACAGCCAACAATGTAGCACAAAGATGCACGCTGCCTGCAGTGGACTGGAGAGGGTCAGGAGACTCCAAGTAGGATGCATCGGCGTAGTAGTTGCTGCTGCTGAGGTAAGCATGCTGCGGTTTTGGGTTGTTGCATTGTCATAGAGCCCATAAGGGGTATTCCCTTTGCTTGAAGGCGGAGGCAGTTTTGGCCAAAGGTCGCCAGGCCATCCTGCAGCAGTTCTCGGCGTTGAAAAGAACCCAATCCGGCAAAAGTTGTATCTGTTAGAGGAGCAATGCCAAGCAGCAAAACCAGTTGCGAAAGTAGTCGCGGAAGTAGACGTAGCAGTAATAGCCACCAGTAGTAGTAGTAGTCGTCGTCGTCGTCGTCGTAGTAGTAGTAGTCGTCGTCGTCGTAGTAGTAGTAGTAGTGGCAGCAGTAGCAGGCCCAGTAGCAGTAGCAGTAGCAGTAGCAGCAAGTAGTTGTAGTAGTCGTCGTCGTCGTCGTAGTAACAAGTAGTAGTAGTAGTAGTAGTAGTAGTAGTAGTAGTAGCAGCAGCAGTAGTAGTAGAAGACTCCTACTACTATCTTCTATGTGGCTGTTTTTAGTTGTGCTGACCACGACGATTGTGCCGCGTTGACAAGTGTTACCCCACGGAGCTGTCATTGGCTTGACAATAAACTACTAGTACCACTCCTCCTCCTCCTCCTACTCCCACTCCTACTCCCACTCCTACTGCTACTACTGCTACTACTGCTGCTACAGCAACAACAACAACAACAACTACTACTACTACTACTACTACTACTACTTCTACTACTACTACTAACAACAACAACAACTACTACTACTACTGCAACTACTACTGCTACTGCTACTGCCACTGCTACAACAACAACAGCAGCTACTGCTACTACTACTACTACTACTACTACAACTACTACTACTACTACTACTACTACTAGTACTACTACTACTACTAAGAGCAGCAGTAGCAGCAGCCTGGGCAGTAGAGATGATAGTAATAGTAAACCTGGTAATGCTAGTACTGATAATACTGCAAGCCAGCATCGTAATATAGCACTAATGACAGAACTAGTGGAATATCAACAGTCATAGTTTTAACACAGGCAAAACAAGCATAGTAACTATAGTTGCAATCATTACACCCGTCTAAACAGTCCATGTCTCGCAGTGACACCGTAGGGACAACGCTCCATCCACACCTCCGCTACAGCGGGCGCCGCGCATTGTAACAACAGTAACGCAAGCAGCGAAACAGTAGCAACGACATGAGTAGTCGATAGTAGTCGTAACATTGGTATTACCGGTCAGTTATTTCAATGACAATATAGCCATGATGGGAATACTGGCAGCAATAGTCATAATAGGCACGATAGTGGCGACAGGAACCACAGAAACATCAGCAATAATAGTAACGATTGCAGCAGCGAAAGCAGCCTTAAGAACAGGAGGAATCAACAGTCATGGCAGCAATGCTAGGCAGGTGGCAACAACGGTAACAGTCGTAGCAATCGTAGCAGTCCTAAGTGCCACAGGAGCCGCACACAGTAACACTAAGAACAAACGGTAGCAGTAGTAACAATAGCAACTGATAGAGGTAAGGCTAGTTAGGAATAGCAAGAAACATAGCACGACTCGCAGCAAAAGTGGCAAAAGTAAGCAACAGCAACAACAATAATCATAATAGTAAAAAGTCAGAATAGGAAGAACAGCAACAACAGTTATAGTCGGGACAAAAGGAATAACAGGATACATAGGAAAAAGAGGAACAATAGGAATGAGAGGCATAGTTGTACAGAAACGACAGCTGGGTGTAAAAGCAGTGGTACTGGTAATAGCAGTAGTAGTAGTAGTAGTAGTAGTAGTAGTAGTAGTAGTAAGAGTAAGAGTAATAGTAGCCAGTTCTAGTACGCGTCTTAATCAAAAACCGCTGTAGGCGGTGAATATTAAATGACATTCAACAAGTAAGCTAAACTTTTAGGTTGCAATGATAACCGTAATTGGGATTGCGAGTTTGTTTATGCTATTCTCGTTGATGGATAGGAGAACCATCAGTCGCAGCCTCCTTCCCTCCCTCCCTCCCTCCCTCCCTCCCTCCCTCCTTCCTTCCCGTTTTTCGCTCCCTCCCTCTCTCTCACTCTCTTCCTCCAGCAGACACCTGCAATGATCAAACTGGAAAATTAGATCGGTGTGTCTGTCTGTCTGTCGGTCTGTCTGTGTGTCCGTCCGTCTGTCTGTCTGTCTGTCTGTCTGTCTGTCTGTCTTTCTAGTATAGTATTTGCAATGCTCCAGCAAGGCAGTCTGGCAAGCGCTCTCCGCTGTCAATGCTCTGAGCCCGACCCTTTTAACAGAGAAGAGGAAAAAGCGACAGAGCGTTGTTGGAGCACAGCTACACATCGGCGCTCAGGGGTGTACAACAGGGCTTCGAAGCGGGTTGTCTTCCGAAGTCTCGCCGCCCGCGCCTGCTCAGTAGTATACGGGTGTGAGTAGTTGATATGCGGTAGGTATAGTCAAAGATAGACAGGCTTTCGGATTCGAGGAAACTTGTCAAGTCGGCAGCTTTCACGCTAAATCGACGAAGATACCACAAGGTTCCGCACCATGTGCCCCAAGACCACGACAACCTTAGCCCCAACACTCAGCTACATCCGTGACAGTCCTGAAGTCCTGAGAGTGAAATTGGCGGAGCCGTGTCTTCGCTGACGGCAGATGCTATGGAAACTGCCGGGATCCTCAAAAGCGTGCTGCGTCTTGAGGCTTTCCGTGTTCAGCACCAGGAGCATTGAGATCTGAAGGGTCCACCTAGCATCTTGACATCCTGACCCTTCACCCACACAACCCCTTCCTGCCCTAAACTGCAACAGCTCGCCGAACTCTTCTCGACCCGAAAAGTTAATCTCAGCAATTCCAACATTGACCATGCTTATATTGCATGTTCGAGAGATTGACGTCATCATGAACACTGCTTGCTTTCCGAAGATTGCTCCTTTCAGCAGTCTACATTGATTCTACAGACCACGATTCATGAAGGCCCCCCCCGCCCCCCCCGTTTTGCAAGAGGAGGTGATGAGGAGGGGCCGGTTCAAAGCTGCGCTTCGAGCCCAGGTCCGGCCGCAAGCGCGAGCCGCGGCCGGCCGGTCTCCCCGGCTGCACAGCTTGCGAGGGCCTCGGAGACGTTTTCCAAAAGCCATGCCATGTCTGCGCTGAAGCGAGCAGCTCTCACGCGAAAGAAGCACGGACCACGCCCAGGGCCGCGGCGAAGTCGCCCTTCGATCAGGCGCCTCTCAGCCTTGGTGTGACCCCGATGAATCCCTACCGAGAAAGAAATTTCACGCCATGTCTCTCAGAGGTCCCCAAGGCCGTTAGCCTGGATCCATTGCTCAACGACCAGCTCAGCTCCATGGGGCAGGAGGCGCCTTGCTGCGGAGCCCGCGTAGAGCGCAGAGCACTTGTGCACAACTGGGTTCTTGTTAAGGGATTTAATTTAAGTTACCATAATAGGGATCTATAGTAAATAATATGGTTTCCTTATTATGGTAACTTAAATTAAATCCCTTAACAAGAACCCAGACAAGTTCAAAGCCTGGCAGATCAGCCACCTGCTGCTGCGTGCCGGGCCCGCCAAAGATTTCGAGGCCCCAGGAGTTTCGGAGGGGTTCTAGTTGGGTTCTAGTTCTGGCCCTGGCTTCTGATTAAAGTCTTTGAGGAGATGGTGCCGGACACAGGTCCGTCAATTCACGGTGCGAAGAACTTCTCGAGAGAAGAAAGGCACTCTGTCATTGCGCGCAGTCAGCCTGTGTAATTAGTTAAGCCGGCTGGGGCTTTGTGAAGAGAGTGAGGGATTTTGCAGGGAATCTGAGGGGAGCATGCATTGTGCACACTGGTTCAGCCGACCTTGGGACTTGGCACATTGCTTTGTTTCTGCAGCTCCTCGAAGCACCTGGCCGAGATCCAGCTCCCTCACCACAGCGGAGGCACGACAGCCATGAAAGTGCTGTTGCACATGCCAAGGGCCCTTTCGATGCCACTGGTGTTATTTGTATCTTCTTGTCCAAGCAACAAACACGTGCCACCAAATTTGGGGCCATCACTTCGTAAGATCGTGTTGCTTTCTACAGCACGATATGAGTTGCTTGACACGGTTTTCAGGGGTCCTAGATCCCAGACCCCTAGATGCCACTCCCCCAAACCGAGTGCTTCTGGGCGAACGAGCCACTTACGAGCCACTTACGAGCCACTCACATGCCTGCACCCGTACGTACAGCTACTTCTCTCTGCTGCTTCCACAAGTGATGTAGCTAAAGTTACTTTCGTTTCAATTTCTTGAGGCTAGATTTTGCCACTCACAAGCCACTCCCTCCCTCTGCTGTCCCCGATAATGACCCACTTACGAGACACTCAAGAGCCACTCCCCCGCCTTCCCAAAGGACCCACTTACGAGCCATTTGGGATTGTATAATAACCCCGCGCCTTGAGGTTTAGTCTTGGCATGTCCTTGTCGGTTTGGGATGGTTTTCTATGGTAAAACGATAAGAAGAAAATTAAACGATAACAAAACGATAGCGCTATTTTCATGGAAAAACGATAAGAAGAAAAAAGAGCGCTGACGACGTTCAGAGATAAGGAACTTTATACGGGGTTATTATACAACCCCATTTGCGAGCCTCTTACGGGCCACGGCCGGCCATGCCACCTCTCCCCACACACTCTGTCTATGGACTCGGCTCGCTTTCGGCACCGAGCCACCAACGACATCAAATTTCACCAGCATGCGACATCGAACGGTGCTTCAAGAATGTGCCAAGAGACAGCCGCCGAATCAAGTCGCTCACGAGTTACTTTACTGCTTCATCCGCGAATGCCTTGGTGCACCCGTTGTGTTTGCAGAGTCACTCATACCTTCAGATGAGGTAGGCCCCGTCCTTCCTTACATGCTTCTCGTTTGCTTATCCCGAAGCTTGTTCTTACATGCCACTACTATCCCACTCCTAAGACACTCCTGCGAGCGACCTAAGATGCTGACAAGACAATGGCGCGAAGTTTGCTGGCACATGCTTTCTTCCTTGATAATGGGTGCCGTTGCGACTCCATGAGATGCAGGGCCAAGTTGCGGAGCTTTTGAGCGACTAATCCCAAAGTTCAACTTCGAACCCTGAAAGATCGATGCGCGTCCGGAGGCTCTTCCTCCCCTTCAGCAGTCCGCCGCCGGAGACGCGACAGCCCAAGGCGGGTTCGGGCTCACCGCTTCAAGCGCTTCGCGATCTTGAAATCGAAGCGCAGAAAGCCTCCAGCCTCAACGGCCTCAACCCACCCCTTGAAGGACTCCGAGCCTGCAGTCCCGAAGTCGGTGCCAGGCAGTTTCCTTCAGTACTGGAGTAAAAGTCCACGCACCTTGGCCAATCGAGAATCGGGGTGCCACTCCGAGTTGTGCCTCGCTTCACGTCTCGGGCTTCTGCAGATGTCACCGCAACTTGCTGAGCTCTGATCGGATGCAACGGATGTACTCTGGCATGCCATAGCAGCACGTTTGGTGCAGTTACGGCAGCCACTTGACCTACGCGTTGTAATCATACCAGACCGTTGGTGATTGGACGGCCTGCCCGCGTCAAACTGCCGGGCACTGGACAGCAGGTAAGCAATGGCACCACCATCGGAGTTTGATCTTCGCTTCCGCCCAGAATCCAACCCAACCTGGTGATGCCGATGGCAGCCAAGGCAGCGCCAGTGCCAGCGCAGCCGTATGCAGCTGCAAAGGCCATGTTGTGTCTTTCGATAGAGGCTTCAAGGCATTTCCCTAAGACTTGGCGGACATGTAGTTTCATGTCAAGTGTACTGCGAGAGATTCGAGCGTCACGCGCACCTTCGGCTCGCATGCTTTGTCAGCGTGGAATCCAGAGCAGTTCAACGAATGGGGTTTAGACGCACATGACGCTTTTAAGTTTGAGATTCGTCCTGTGGCAGCTTTGGGCTCGACGTAGCATCTGACCCGAGATGCTTTCAGAGCATAAGGATCGATAGAGCTCCTGAGTGACTACTCCGTTTCGGGCCGGAAGCCCACGGCTGCAAGCCCCCAGATTCAAAGCTGTGCGGATGTCGCAGGTGCAGCCCGCGATGTGCAGCCGGAGCCTCAGTTCAGATGCGAGCTTAGGAGGGATCGTGTGGAGAGCCGAGAGCCACACGTTTCTGGTACCGTTCTGCGCTTAGTACCACAGGGCACCACGGCTTTGAAGTTACTGAGTCCAGGCCGCTGCCCGGTGCTGAACCTCCAGGTGCCGGGGGGCCGGAGGGGGCCTGGTTCGGCCCACGATGCGTCATAGCTCTTCAGCTCCAGCTCTGTCTTCGCCTGGGCATCTGCAAGACATTTGGAGTCCACTCTGCTTGGTCGTTCAGGCCCTGGCCGCGAAAGCCTTGCAACTGCACCGAGACTTTAGTTGATGACAAGAGCCCGAGATCCAAGAGCCTTCTGAGAGTTTCAATGAGGGCTCTCTAGTCTTTCAAGATCTTTCAAGAACGCTTCGGCGGCATCACGGTGCCGGCGCCCCTCGCAGGTCCGAGCGTTGAGCCAGTCTCTGGCAGGACTGGGTGCGAAGACTTTCAACTGGCCCGGGAGCTCAAGTCTGTCAGTTTGGCATGTCTTGCACCAAGCCCTTCGCCCGGTTCAAACGGAGCCGCGGCCCGACACCAGTCCTGTCTCAACAGTTTTGCGCACCCCAGCCGTGAAGCTCATACGATCACTTGCTCTTTGCTGCGTGTCAACGCGGCAACAGTCTGCCTGTTCATGATTTCGAGCGTCCTGGCCACGGCGGAGTGTCAGAGCCAAACGAGGCAAGCGGCTGTGCGCTCCAGAGTGAACACCTCCTGTAAGCCCTCTCCTTAGCCCCAAGCTTGCCCTTGCCGCCTGCACACCACTCAAAAGTTGATACAATCTCTCAAACAGATCTTGATAGGTGTGCCGCTGAGACGGAGGAGCAGGCGCTCTTGGCCATTGCCCCACAACCAAAGTCTGGAGGGCCAATGAAGAAGTGGTTCGGGCTTCAAGCGCACGAGCTTCAAGCACCACGGATACTATGGCCAGTCGACGCCTCCTTGCATTGACACCGAGCGCGACGTGGTGTTCTCGTTCATTGCCAAGCTCCCGCGACCCAGTGATAGCCTGGTCTGCATCATAGTAAAATCCGGCGGTACAGCTTGATTGAAGCGCAACAAGGAGTTCAGGGTCATGAAGTCACCACGCAGCCGCCTTTGCGCATATCCAAATTACGTGGGGCTGTGTGCTGTGCAGTTTCTGATTCCTGCTCTGAGCAGAATGCCATCGTTCAACGTGAACCGAGACATTCCAAATGCGTCCATGTGCTCACTGGACATCGTGGCAGCAACTTTAGCGGAGTCCTACGAAGAAGCCTAGCTGCTGAACATGGTTCTCCCCGAAAATGCGGCTGAGTTCGAAGAAGTTTGGTACCCGGCAAACTGAAAACAGAGAAGATTGAGCCGGATGGAGACACCATGGACAGCACGCTGCTCCTGAAGAAAGGGATGGACACGGTGGATGAGTGGAATGGCCTTATGGTGGCTACCCGGGACGAGCCGTGCGCACGGCGCACGGTGGTGGCGCCCGGCTTTTCTACCAGTGATTGGGATATCGAGACTGAGGCAGGAGAGCCGAACAACAAAAGCCTCGAGCTCCTGTCATAGCTTTTGGGGACTTTGGCGTCAAGCCCTTGCCGCTGCGAGGCCATCTTTGACACCACTCCCGACTGTCTTGCACTCCACTCCAATCGCAGACTTCTTTCAAGAGGAAGGCTACATCCCAACCACCGTGCGAGAGCAGTGATAGTAATTAATTAAGCTTGAGGCAGGGCAGAGTTTGTCGGCACATGTCGGCTTTCTTCGGGAGTTTTGTTTATCCTGTTCGGGTTCCCTGACAGGGCTTGAAACCGAAGTGGCAGTGTCAAAGACACAGCCTCCGCCCGGCAAGACCTGGGTTTAGGTTGCTGGTTCAAAAAGGGAGCGGCGAAACGCCCAACGACCAACTCTTCTGATGCAATTTTCGCGATGACGACGTGACGCTGCATGGTGGTGCCTGAATGACGGCAATCATGATGATGGCGGAAGTTGTGATGTTCTCTATAGTGCCCCAGCATCCAGACGCGGATGGCGGTGATGATGATGGCGATGATGATGATGATGATGGCAAATGATGGCACGGCGTGAAGTTGATGATGATGATGATGATGATGATGATGATGACGGCCCGGGAATAGGGTGACACGGGCGTTCTCTCGATCATCTTGATAGTCTTCGACTTGACCGTGATGCTCCGGGCTGCTGCACTGGTCGTAGTCATGGTACAGTGGCTTGGTGACGGGGTAGGCAGAGTGAAGGGTTTGATTGCTGCGTGGTGACGATGTTGTTCTTGGTGGCGGTGATTTACGGTGATGATGGCGGCGAGAGCCATGAAAGAGCCTTCCGAGGTCTTCGGGCCTCAGCAAGCTCCAACGCAGGGATCTCGCCGAGGTGGTCCTGGAGTACTGCAGGCCAGGCCGCGAGGGTCCCACCCTGCACTGCCCTGCACGAGCCTCTCTGCTTGGAGGCCCTGCGCCCATTTGGATCCCACGCTTGAGGCCGCTAGCCGCTGAGGGAAGAGCTTGTAAGATTCTGCTACACGGAGATGATTAGGATGATGGTGGCTCATGACGAAAAGCTCGGATCGCGAAATCCAGCACTCCGACCGCCTTCCAAGCCATGCTCTACCCCCCAGTCCCCACAGAACCGCCTTTGGAATACTTTCTCACCGCATCTTCGTAGGACTTGTGCATCGACCTCGAGCAGATCCAGTGGGCTGAGGTCAGTCGAAGTCGGGACATCTCGGCACTGAGCCACCAAGCTTTCATCAGGGCTGGCTGTAGCAAGTTCAATTGCGCTCGTCACCGCACGATACCGCACGGAGCTAGCAGACTCGGTGTACTCTTGCTTGTCTTGCTTGCTCCAGGTTTCCGTGGCCCCGGCAGCAGTGGGTCGGGAGGCCTTCGAGCGCCTTCGAAAGCCCTGCGGGCCGTGCGGTGCAGCATCGAAAGCAGCATTTTCGTAGACGAAAAGCGCGGCCCCGCCGCCGTCCCTGCCAGAGGCGCCTCCGCCGGCCTGGCTGACAAAGGCTCCCGCTGAAGAGGCGCCGTGCCCCACACGCCACCAGGGCAGTCAGCGCATGACACTCTCTAATCTCAGCTGCATTCATCGCAGGTTCCAAGTGGAGCGCAAAAGGGTCTAAAGTCGACAGGAGCTGCGTCGGCCAGTGGTGGAGGCCACGCCGAGGCCTCGCGTTGCTCGTTCTTTGATCGGGTTGCCGGGTTGTTGATTAAGTTGGTGATGGACGGCACTTGGCATCCTGTGGGTGACCCGGGTGTGGAGTTTACGTCGACTTCCAGCATTGCGAGGGACGAACTTCGACGGCATAGCTCGCCTCCTAGCCGTGAGCCAAGCAGAGCAGGAGCGACTATTGGAATTTCCAGGCTTGTTGACTCAGCGATATCAGGCAGAAGGCTTGACACAAAATACTCTCAAAGTCAGTCAGGGCTTTTCTGTTGAGGCCTCGTCAAGCGTTTGTATAGGATGATGTAATGTCGTTGCACGGAAGTTGATGGCCCATTCAGTTTGTACAGCTTAAGACGCTTGGCTCTTCGGTTTCACTGAGCAGACAGCAAAAGTCGCACGACCGTGACTCGTAATGTGCCAAAGCTGCGACGAGTGGCTGGTCCCCTCTTGCAGGTGTCGTGACTGGAAGGACGTTGTGGGGAAATTCCGGCCCGTCCCCGCTTCTGCCTTGTGGGGATCTTCTCTGGGACCCTCGAGGTTCTCCGCTTCGAGAAGCAGTGCCCTGCCAGACGCAAACGGAGACGACGCCGAGGCTTCCCCCTGTCTGTCCACATATTTTTGTGTTGTCTGCACAAAGATCTGTGCTATCTCGTGTTTGTTTGTTCGGCTTCGAGCTGACGCCGCAGGGAGCGATGCGACGAGCCGACTCCGCCGAAGGAGAGCCCGGACAGAGTTCCCCGTCCTTGACAGCAGGAAGCATGCGAAGAAAAAATGGACGGAGCCCGGCGGGCCTTTATTATATTTGCTCCCTTCCCCCTTGGGGGCATTATCATTATTCTTGTCCCCGGTCTCACACTAATAATAGTGGCTGTGGGGGGAACCTCTTCCGGTCCCAAAATACTACCAGTGCCTGTGAGGGAAAGGGGATGAACAAATAATAAAGGCAGCCACCCGCCCCCAGCCTGCCCTGCGTCCACGGTCCACGGCCCCCTGCCATCCCACCACTGCCTGTAATTGTAGTAGTAGTAGTAGTAGTAGTAGTAGTAGTAGTAGTAGCCGTAGTCGTAGTAGTAGTAGTAGTAGTAGTAGTAGTAGTAGTAGTCGTGGTCGTAGTCGTAGTCGTAGTAGTAGTAGTAGTAGTA
>CAJNDV010012780.1:110677-123204 GCA_905221635.1 Symbiodinium sp. CCMP2456
CGACGACGACGACCACTACGACTGCTGCTATTTCTGCTAAGGGTATAGCTATTACTTCTTCCACCGCGACGACGCCGCTGTCGCTACCACTGCAGCTACTGCGACATCTACCTACCACCACCACCACCACCACCACCGCCAAAACCGCCACTGAGACTTCGAGTGCGATCGTTTGGGCCAGATCTAAAACTGGAAGTGAATACCAGTATTGGCAGAGAGAGTCACGATCCTTTGGCCGGGGCGAGCCTCTAGGACTTTTAGGCATTAGGCTGTATGCGAGCACAGGTTTAGCCATTACATCCATTTTGTCAAGGCTGGGGATGGAGGCAGGTGTTGCCAGCTGCGGAATGTTCGGCATTTTCATGCATTGCACGAAGTGCTAACAATAACAACCCCATGTTTGCAGGAGGCAGGGTCTTATCTGATGCCCGTCGAGCTGTGGCTCGAGAGTGGAACCAGGGACCGAGCGGGCTTGGAGCCCTCGGGCCTTGGGGACACTAAGGATAAGATCCGTTTCTCGAGCCATGGCTTCTGATCTTCCCACCCCTGCCCAGCTTGCTGCCATCACCACGATTGTGCAGGCCACCACTTGGGTTGGCCTTGAGGCAGAAGCTTGGGCGGCGGTGGATACGGCTTTGGGCAATGTTCCCAGTCTTCGGATCTTGGGGAACATCCCAGCCGACGCGTTGCGGCTGGCAGTTCATGCCGCGCGCCTTGCCATCCCCGAACGCGGTGCCCCTGGCGAGCCCGGCCACGTCCCCGCAGGCCAGCCGGGGCTTACGGTCGTGGAGTCAACGCAGGTGGGGTTGCTTTGGAGGGTGGCTCTGCAGAAGGCGGAGAAGTCGGACGCAGAGCTCTTTTTGACCACTCCCACCCCGGTCCTTACGGCGGGACCGAGCTGTGGCTCGAGAGTGGAACCAGGGACCCGAGCGGGCTTGGAGCCCTCGGGCGTTGGGGACACTAAGGATAAGATCCGTTTTCTCCCACCCACCCAACCCTTGGCGCCCACTCTCTTGGGGTTTCTCAGGGGCCATTCCTCGGAATTACCCACGGGATCCTGGAGCTCGCCCATGTGAGCGCACAGCTCCAGCAAGACCGCAAGCGCCCGAGTGCGCACCGCGCCAGAGAGCGCATCGGGTGTTCCGGTGTCTGACCATTCGATGGGGTAGACAATGCGGAGCTTCCCGCGGGATCGTAGTCCCCCCTCCGGTGGGGAATGCGAAGACCGTTAGTGCCCGAGTGCACGCCGAGCCCGAGAGCGCCGGAGGTTATGGGTTTCAGGGCTCCCCCTGGTTACCCTACCTGGGGTTACTTGTTAACGGCGGCCCGGGTGTGCACCGCAGAGTTTGGTGCCTGTCAAGAGGGACTGCTAGGACCCTCCAACGGGGGAGGTTCCCCAGGCCCCAGGGCTTCCCTACCCCCGTGCCTTGCTGAGGTACGAAGAAAAGAAGGAAGTGAGAAGGAAGTGAGGAGAAGGCGTCCCCCGAGGAGGCTCGCAGGGGATGTCAGCTCCTTGCCTGAAGGTAAGTAGGAAGGGGCTAGGTAGGGCCCGGTAAGTCCTGGCCCGCCTCCAGAGGAGGCTGGGCCGGGCGACCAGGCGCTCGCGACCAGCCGCCTTTCGAAAGAAAAGATAGTGCGCGTGCCGGGCGGATGGGTGGGGGCACGCGAACATGAAGGGTTGTTAGTATGTTTTAACGTAGCCACCCGCCTACTGCAATTCTTCAGCAGGCTGGATGCAAAACAACCGAACTCACCGTGGAGAGTTTGTATAAGGTCCAGCGGACGCCACCGCGGCAGTGGGCCCTCCCAGGGACAGTCCGGAGCCCAGCACGAAGCAAAGGCAAAGGCTGTCCATATTTGCAGGAATGTCGAATTTGTTGCATGGTGGGGCGTTCAAAGATCGGTGTAGCATGCAGTGCTCCACATGTATCGTCTTGGGTTCTTCGACCAAGCTTTTCACCACGAGCATTATGAGTGATTGATTACTGCATTGCCAGCGTCAGTGTCATCGTCCACATCGATACTGCTGTTGCCATGGGTCATCTTGCTCCAGGAGAGTCGGAAACTGCGGCCCTTCGAGGTCGAGGGGGGGGGGGGCACTTGTGTTGGGGAATCACAAGGAGTGGGATTCTGGGATGACTTCGGCTTGGGGTTGAAGGCTTAAAGTGATCCTCGTAGCATTCGGAGAGACAAGCCCTGACCTGCCCGCGGCTTCCACTCGTCAGGCCGCGCTTTTCGACAGGTGTGACGGAGGCAGTGGCTTCGAGTAGAGAGACTCAGTGAGATTCAGAGCTGCAGTTGAGGGCTTTGCCCTGTATTACTTGGCTGCATGTCCTGTCGCCCAGAGCAACCTATCTCTCAAGGCTCATTGGTCTGGGAAAGCAAGCCGTCGTTGTGGCACGGGGGCATGCGGGTTCCTATGTGAGATGTCTCATGTTCACAGATGGATCTAGGCTTGCTATGCTAGCATCGGCAAGAGTGCCTTCGCTTAAACTCGGTGCAGAGCCATGACGGCAGCTTCGGTGAATCGGTCTGCAGCGTGCCAGTCAGATGCAGTCCAGCTCGCATGCATCTTGGACCTCCTGACATAGGTTCTTGAATGTCTGTGATGTGCAGATCAAGACACGCACACGATCCCTGTACGGAAACATGCATCAAGCCAGCCAGGCAGGCAGGCCAGGCCAGACCCATCCATCCATCCATCCATCCTTCCGGCACTCCACCCCTGCCCGGTCCACCCACTCCCCTGGAGCACAGCTCTCACCCACCCGCCTGAACCAACCCTCAATTCCCTCGACAACACGCGCACCGAGATTGCGCAAGGCCCGACCGCTCTGAAGCACTCAGCACGCGAAGACGAGAGTAGACGCATGGTGCACAAGCACATACAGACTGCAGCCAAATCCAAGGCTTCCTGGAGAGCTTGAAGGCTGTTCTCGAGCAGGGTCAGGCTCGCCATGGCGGTGAGGTCACAGCGAGCAAGAAATGCAAGAATACAGCTAAGTCTTCGTGCCAAGGCAGCTTCATGTGCCTGGGTTGTGTGTGCACGATGAGTTCATGGGCCAAGACAAAGTTCAGGAAATCCATGCGCGGCTTGCGCGCCTGGATACCGTTAACGCCAGCACATCCGTGCCACAACATTTTAATTTGGCGGAAGATCAGCCAGAGTCTAAGCTTCTCTAGGGTGCTAGGGTGCTTGGGGTGTAAGGAAGGGCCGTAAGTGCCCTCTCTTCGTCTTGCAATGAGCTCAGGCCCAAGCAATGGGCGAAGGCGCCACCTCCCCCTTTCGTCGAGCCTCGGATCAGCCAAGCCGTCCTGCTGCGCACCGTAGAAACCCGGGTTGGCGACCAAGGAGTCTGCAGAGCCTGCACGGAAGCCGGTGTTGAAGGCGGCGCCACCAGGAGCGACAGAGCACCGGTTAGACGGGACATCCGGGGCTTGCGATAAAAGTTCGATGACTCTGGAGACAAGCTTGCCGATTGCGTCCCATACCTGACAGGACTGGCCCCGGCGACAACAACGGTGCAGGCCATTTTTTCACAGAGTGACGTACCGAGCTTGTGGTCGGGCCCTATGATTGCTCCTACCCATGTCCGCTTGGGCGTTGCCAGGTGAAGGCTCGTCCAACATCGCGGCTTGGCCAAACCAAAAAGCAAGAAACTGATTCGAAAAGAGGTGCTTACAAGACACTTCTGCTCTGACGCTGCATCTCAGGAAGGCGCCGCCATCGAAAGGCAAGGCACCGCCTCCGGGGTTCAGGAGCTCCAGAGAGTCTCGCAAGATCCAGCAGAAGGGAAGTTGCACTACCCAGTTACGATGCAGCAAACGGCAGAGACAACGGTTGCGAATGCTGTTGGTTGTGACGACGGCTTCGGCTATGTCGGTTCTCACTATCACTGCCGCTCTCCATCACTATCCTCTTTGGATATTCAGGACATAGCCTGCTAGAGGAACAAATAACTGTGGTATTGGCGAGTGATCGTATTGGTGACTAGCCGTAGCAGAAACAGCGAGAGTAGACCATCTCCGCAGCACCAGCAGTTGCCAAGGACCAATCCTGTAAGCGGACGAGACATACAAGAAGAGTTTGCAGTCGTCGCAGAAGTCGTGTTCGTGGTGGTGGAAGGTTGTGGAAGATGTAAAGGAGGACGGAGGAGGAGGAGGCGGAGGAGCAGTGGTCGTAGTCCTCAGTACTCTTACTTCGTTCGTCGCCCTCGCCACCCTTATCATATGGGCAGCTGTCTTCGTGCTGCTGGCCATGTTGAAGTAAGTTTTAGTGTTGTTGCTGTTGAAGATGATGATGATGATGATGATGACGATGACGGTGATGACGACGACGATGATGATGATGAAGACGATGGTGATGGTGACTAGTGGCTTTTGTCCTCGTCGTCGCTGTCTGTGTCACACTTGCCACAACAGTGCCGCCGCCCGCTCCAAGCTGCGTGCGTCAAAGCCAGGAGTGATGAGCCTGGAGCTGCGGAAACTCCAGGACTGCTGACCACTGGCCTGGCAGTGTGACTGCTGAACTTCGCCTTCGGACAGGGTCGTGTGATACGCTTAGGCGGGCAATCCTGGTGCTATCGCGTTGTGGAGTCGCAGTGGGGTGGCAGGACAAGCAAGAGCCGCGGAGCCGACACCGCAAGGCACCTTGCATGAGTTTGGGATCCTTGCGGGCACCTGAGCATGCTGTGAGCAGGAGGTAGTTCGCCAAAACATGATCTATGATCTAAGTGCAGCTCATCAGATTACGAGATGTCTTTGAAAGTGTGACTGGAGAGTTTCTTCCGGCATCATTAGCGGCAACCACCACCATGCATAGAGACTGCCCCCCTGCAGAAGCGCTTGGTCTACACCTTTTCGGTGCTGTGCCCGAAACGCCGGCATAGGAAAAAAAAACTCACAGGAGTCGGCTTACGAGCTCGGGCGGGGTTAAACTGCTGCCAGGCAATGGATTCAGAAGTTGAGTTGGCCCCTTTGTTTATCTCGTGTTAATGCGTTGTTTCCCCTGGGCATGGGCAAGGCCGTCTACAGAGTGGAGTTGCCCCAGTTTGCATTGCAGCCTGAAGACCGACACAGCTCCTGAGGTCCAGACTTCTCCTTGTGGCTGCCTTTGTGCTTTCTGAGTGATCGACTTAGGCAAAGCTCCACCACCGCATTTGCGCACGGAGGCAGCTTGCAGCTCTGGGTTTCTATCTGTACGGGGCAAAAGGGTCATGGATCGAGTTCATCCCGCCACAGATTCGCGACTTAGCCGCTACTTGCTGCTCGGGTCCGTCAGGAGAGGAATTCGAGCAGACCTGGCAACATCCGACAAGATGCCTAGCTAGCGCATAGCTCAGCTCTGTTCGTGGCAGGCAGCTTCTTCCGGCACTGAAGGCGGGCCGTCTGACATTCATTGCAACTGCTGCAACGAAAGAACCCTCTGATTGGATGCCCCAGCTGCGTCGTCAGCATCTCATGGGCCCTCATCTACTTAAGCTGTGCCTTTCACGGAGTGGTTTTGAGTGTGGAACTGTGGAACAGTGGAAGTCTGCTGCGCGCATGGCGGCCATGCACCGGGCAAATCCATGGAGCCCCGAAGCAAGAAAGAGCCTGAGGGCTCGCTGTGCAGGGTCTCCGACACATCGGCCCGAGCTTGCTCAGGCACGGAGTGCTCACAGATGGGACTCTAGGATGAAGGCTTTGTTTTCACCTTGAACTGTAACAGAGGGTTGCTTTACAAATCGGTCCTGAAGTTGATTTTGCACCCGCATCCGGCCGATGCAGCCGAACGTGCTGCAGACTGAGTCCCAGGATGCTTGATCTCGGAAGTGTGGCTCCCTGCGCAAGGCAAAGGCACCGCCGGCCCATCTCGATCCGCTGGCGAAGGCACTGCCTCCGAAGCAACAGGCCAACGTGAGAGTGGGGAGGCAAAGTAGCGATCTGCTGTTGCTGTCGTTCTGCCTGTCTGAACGTGTCTCGAGGCATAGTATGTGGCTTGCCTTGCTGTTGCTGCTTCACGACTTGCCTTGATATGCCCGACTGACTGACAGGAGCGGCAGCCCTCGTCACCCGACCGTGGAGGAGGCATGTGGCAAGTTCGAGCGATGTACCGTAATTCTATGGGCTACCTGATACTTCACATGCTCAACTCATACACCCAACCACAAACTAGATGTGCATGTCAGCTATCTTTCTGGGTCTCACGCTTCGACTTCTCCATGTCACAAGCAAGTCGTGAAGCCTCGGTATGGAAGTGAACCCAGATTCCGTGTGTGTGTAGATAGATATAGAGACATATAGCTAGCTTCACCCGAATAGAGGGTCCACACAGTCAGACTTTCCGCATCTTGTCACGTCCACCCAACCGGTATCTATGAAATATCCTGCGTAGCTGCGTGCCCATGATCCTCAAAACCCGAAGCTGGTACGAAGCACTTGTAAAACTCTCGACCATCCCTTCACACACCCTGAATTTTCATGCAATCCCTGCTTCCTCCAGTGTCGACAGCAGGCACTTCGCTGCCCAGCGCTCCTCCGCAAGCTTTCTCGAAGGCACCGCCACCACCTCTGGTGATAGAACCTCAGGAGCTTGCGGGCGGTGTTAGGGTTGAGTGACGCTTAAGCTTCAGTTTACCGTCTCGCCCCAACTAAATCAGCGAATGGCATACGGCATGCACCGTTGAGCCTCGAAGTTAAGCTACTCAAGCCTCCTGCCTCTTAAGCTCAGCTCAACCTCATGGGTGTCCCCGTTGTTGCTCTGTGTTTTCCCATCTGTTTGATAGCTCTTCTTCTGGAGTGCATGGAGGCCAGCTGGCAAGCACGCAAGCACGCAAGCACGCAAGCACGCAAGCACGCAAGCCAACATCACGTAGGGCAAGCTGTGTTGTCGCTCTGTAAATTATATCTAGTGGATGGCATTGTGCCCTTCCCTCCGTCCCTCCCTCCCTGCCTGACCGATGCAGCGTGTTGTTGTCGTTCCTTTCGAAATTGATGAGTTGGTGGCAGCATGTGGCAGCCAGCGATTGCCCGTCAATGTGCGGAAAAAGAACGCACTCGGGAGAAAGCACCAACAAGAGACAAGGAACCTCACAGACGCAGCTGGTGAAGGTTTGATAGCGACGGAAAGGGTTGTAATTCGGGACAAAAGTGTCAAGGTTTGAGGCTGCAAGCTGAACTGTTGCAGAATAGCAAGCCATTTAGAGTGTTGCCATACTTAGCCGTACTGTTCTGAAAGACTTGAGGAGGACACATCGCCGGAAGCAAGCCATCCGGTGGCAAAGGCCCCGTGTCCGTGTCCCGTGGATCTGCTTGAAGAGGAGGGTTTCCACGTCAATGTGTTTATAGTGCCACGTTGCCACCTTTCGCAGAAACAGCATCCTCGTCTGGGCCGACAGAGACGTGTTTTTGGTGTCGTCGCACTTCAGTCCTGCATTGCTTGTGTTGATGCTGAGGAGTCGCCAGCGGCTCCAGCAGCGAAGCAACCATCAGTGAAGGCACCGCCGCCTCTTTTCGAGGACGGCGTTCAACCTAGTGAGACGATGAATGCTCCTTTGCAGCGAGTTGAATTCTGAACGCCCCTGTAAACGCTGCCCCTGAAATTCTCGTACAATAAGGGTTGCAAGTTCAACCTTGATGAGCACGAGAAGGTTCCACTGCCTTGCGCAAGGGGGTTTCGGGTGTGTAGGGTTCGACCATTCGGTGTCCCGAACGCATGTTAACGCATTGTACAGCGCTGCCTCCTCTAGGGAGATACCTCGTTGCACAGGGCAGCTTGGCTCCAAGTTTCAGGCTCAAGGCATGCAGTGGTCGGATTTTCGGAATATTTCTGTGCCGCTGTGAACTGTAATAAACTAACTGTCTATTGCTGCCCCCATGCTATTTCCATTGGCACGAAGGCATTTGGAGACTCCCGAATCAATGCAGATGTTTCAGCAGCGCCAGATTCAAATGATGATGAAAAGGATGATGATATGGTAATTGAAAAGGATAAACAAATATCAAGATCACAAGTTACATGTAATTTAACTCAAAAAATATTCTCTAAACCATTTGAATCTAAATTATGTGGACATGTGTATGAAAAGAGTGCAATATATATAACTCAATATGGAATAATATGAAATAATAAATAATATTATACAACCAAATAATATATCAATACTACCAAAAACTGGTGATATTGATGGAATAAGAATAACTAGTATTGGTGGTGGTAGTATTGAAATAATATGTGATACATTTATAAATTTTGGATTTATTGAATCAAATGGTAGAAATGGTGGAAGTGGTGGTAGTATATATATATATATATATATTATGTAACCAAAACAACGATTTTAAGGAGATTGGCTGTAATTAAATATGGTAGTGGGAATTGGAATTGTTTGGATATTTTCATACAAAAACAGGAGTTTTTTGGAACTTTCTGGGTTTGTTTCATAGTGTTCCCCCACACGTTATAGGAGGCTGACAGACTCCCAAACCTCAGCTGGGCCTCCTGAAACTTCGGAGGCCGCTTCGGTTCTGCAGTGAGCCCTGGGACAGACTTCTGGGAGTTTCCGAAATCAAAAGGTACCTTATTTTTTTGGGCCCTTATAGTAAGGACCCTACTATTTAGGGTACTATATTAGGGTCCCTATTTTGAGAAACCCTCACTTCTTGGAGCTTTGTCTCAGGAGAAAGCCGATCCGGCCCCGACCAAGCCGGCAACAAAGGCGCCGCCGCCGCCCTTTCTTGAGGACGCGAGTGTTCCGCATCGGAATGCAGCTCTTTTTTTTTGCGATGGGTTGTCGGACGTTCGACAGCTTAAGACTACTTCGCAACACTACCGTCACTATTGTTACTATATGTTACTATGCAGATCTCACAAGAGTTCCAAGTTTTTGATCTATGGTATCGTTGCCCAGAGCCCGCAAGCCCATGTCTCCACGGAAGAAGGTTCGGTGCAGAACTTATGGCCCGTGAAGCTCAGCAACTCCCACGTGAAAACTAATACTGCCAGATGTGGCCAGTGGTGTCTGTTCTACAATGCAGGTGGTGGTCAGACGAAGTAGCACTGCTGGTGGCACAAAGGACCTGCCCAACGATCGACCGGGTTGGAAATCTGGAAATGAACTATCCCAACTTCAAAAGTACAAACGACAGCCATAGCCAGACAACGCATGCCCAAAACAAGCGAAGAACAACGTACGAATAGGAAAGAATCCATGAGGAAGGAAGTAGGGAAGGGATGATGGGTTACGACAAATCAAGGTAGGAACGGGAGAAGGAAGCGAAAGAATGACAGAAGCATCACAGCAGCTTTAGCCATGCTTGCACTGACTGTCGTCACGGTCATAAGCATGGCAAGATGAGCACGAAGCATTATCACTATGACCGACTTCCTTGATCATGCACATGGCAGCCTGCCTGCATCGAAGCCACCCTTGGAGCTCCGAGTCCGAGGATCCCTGGGAAAACCAAGCGCAGGACGTTGAAGCTGCTGTTCACCGCAACCTTAAGCAATTCTGCCCCTGTAAGCGGCCTGAAATAGTTTTCTGCTTCAACTTCAGCATCTGTAGCCCCGATCGCCCTGCGCTGTAGCTACCAAGTCTTCCATCCCAGTAAGATCCGTGACGATGGTTCTCCTCTTAAGCGATGTATCAGGTCTCACCGTTACCCTAGGGAAGGGCCCTGTAGTTCGTGACAAAGAATCGAATCAACATGTAGTATTTTTTGCATCATGGACGGCGTATGAGAGAGGATCAGACTCATGATGTGACTAATGCATCAAGCCGTATATTTGTGGAGGGCACACACACAGTAGTTTCAACTGTCTGCCAAGCCGAACCACCCTGCAAGGTGGACTTGTCCTTGCGAAGTGGGAGGCAACAACTTATGACGGAATACAGTCACAGAAAAGCAAACATAGCAAGTTGTTGGTTCTGGACGGAGAACACTAGACATCTAGACAACATATACGTGACGCATCCCGCACCGCCCAGCACTTGTACAACTTGTATACGTAGTACAGGCTGCAAGGCTGAGATCTGAGATGCATGATGTCATTTTCTACCGAAGCAGAAATTGGCCAGAGCAAATTCAGTATGAACTGTCATGTAGCGGTACTTAGATCTTAGATGATATGTCAAGTTATCGTGGAATAGATAAACTCTACATGGCTACGAGAGTGCCATTGCTCTGTCGGTCAGTCGCTGGATGCCATGGATGGAATGAAGAGAAACCCAGATCCTGATGCATCTTCGAAGGGGAGAGTTAGGGCGCACACAGGCATTCTGTAGGGTATTTATGACCATCACCTTCACGAATTTATGCAGTTGCTCGATTTTCCTAGCAGGGCTATCATGCTGCAGGTTTGTGCACGTTCGCCGTGCCGTCCTTGTTTTTTCCAATTCGGCTGTTAAAGACAAAGACGTGCAGAGACTGCCATCGGGAACATGGGCGTGTCATGAACTCCTGGGCTTTCGTGAGGGAGTTACAATTATCCATAATTCTAAGATCAATCGAAACATTGCGGGATATTCTGCATTGTCTACCGTGCTCCATGTTGACATTGATATTTGTTGCGGTGACGGTTGACAGTTGCAGCACGTTACAGCCATAAGCCACCGAAGGAGCCGTCAAGGGCGTCCAGAAGCCCACCGGTGAAGCAGCCGGGGGCAAAGGCCCCACCACCGCACCTGGTGGTCACTTGCCTGCATGGAAGGGTTAACGTGCTTGTTTGTGTTGCTAGCACTGAGTGGATCATCTGACTGAAATGGTTGCCTAGAGTGTTGAATAAAGAAGGATGACCGAGACCGAACCCGCAGTCAGCCTGGAAAGCATTCTTGTCCAGCAGTGTGGCTCTAGAAGCCCGCCCGCAAAGCCAGGAACACCAACGCACACCTTCAAGCTGCTAAAGTCAGAAGCGGAACATAAAGCTGCAGCTACAGGCCGTGTAGAGCGCGCGGACATGGAAGCCAAACGAGCGGAGCTCAAAACACGTTCGAAAATCAAGAGTTTCAGGATCAGGGTCCGCCGACGGCGGAATCCTCAGCACAGCGTGCAGCACCGAAGGCACTCTTGCCCACCTTGTGCATGACATCCTGGCATGGAGCTGCAAGCACCTTCCCAACCTTCGTCTCCGGAGGTTACCTTTTCAGAGGAGCCGGACGTCAAGGAGCCATTGGGCTCAGGGGTAATGAAAAGCTGCCTTGACTCAACAGTGAGCAACCGGACCGGACTTCGAGCATTGTGATGCCTCGCAAGAACTGTTCCATGCGCGAATGTGCAAGCCATGTTCGAGCTCCTTGCTCCGTCGCTCCCCCGAGATCTCCAACGTCGTTTCGTTCACTGAGCCTGAATCCAGTGACTTTTGAAGGAGGAGCTGCCACCAGCAAGGCCGAAGCAGCCGGCCACGAAGGCACCGCCGCCGGTTTTTGTAGCCGCAAGCTCAAATTGATGCCGTGTACATGAAGCAGATAACGGCTATGGCTGTACAAAGTTTTGTCAAATGAAGACCAAGGACGACAAGGTACCGGATGAGCAGCCGAAGGCACAAGTCGTCCAGCGCAGATCGAAGATTCCGCCGGTTGGTGAACTGCTGCTTCTGAAGGACGTGCCAGCTGACGCGGCTCGTTCTGTGGAGGAGCCTTGAGCTTGTTGGATACCTGCCGTGTGATGTTCGATTCTGGGGTCTCGCCCGCCGGAAACCCGGACCAGGATTTGCATGTCAAAGAGATATGAACAGCTCGAGCCATTCTTCAAGGAGGAGAGGCCGGCAGCGCCGGCAAGCCCGCCGGTAAAGCAGCCGGCGACAAAGGCACCGCCGCCGTTCCTTGTAGCTGGGAGCTTAATCTGATGTTGTGAGCACGCACCAGACGGCGGCTTTGGCTGTACAAAGCTCTGTTAAATGAAGACCAAGGAGGACTCGGCCAAGCCGGCGGCGAAGGCACCGCCGCCCTTCCTCGTGGCCGCCCAGCGAAAGAAGTTTGTTGACAGCTCATTGAGTCTATTGGACAAGTTGAATGCATGATGCCCGATGTAGTTAACAGAGTCATAAAGCATACAGAAAGTTGAAGCCACGCCTTGGACGCACCCTCCTCATGCACCCGGGAGTAAGGAAACTCCAGCAGAGCAGTCTGCGACGAAGGAGGCATGGCGGGATATCAGTACTCTTCTGTGAGCCGTGGGCAAGAAGCTGTGGGCAAGAGGCAGCTCATGAAAACGTGGCTAGCAGCTAGCCGATCCCTTGCCAGCAAATACATATCAGGAACTACGGATGCTCCTCCTATTCCAAAACTACTAGTAGGTCATTCTTGTAGCTTTCGCATCTGTACTGGCCTACGACACTATGGTGACGTCACTACTACCGTTCTTGTGCATGTCATTGTTGCCATTGTAGCCGCTGCTGATGTTGCTGTTGCTGCCGCTGCTGCTGCTGCTGCTGTTCTTCCTACTACCTGCGGCTACTGCGATTACTGCTACGACGACGACTACTGCCAAAAACAAGAACTGGCACTACAGCCACCAGGACGACGACGACGACTACGACTCCTCCTCCT